>VMBQ01001742.1:0-87892 GCA_007657795.1 Dreissena rostriformis
TAAATACTGTACCATAAACTTCAAATTCTAGTTTTGAATTATCCTGTGCAGTCCGCACAGGCTGATCAGGGACGACACTTTCCACATAGACTGGATTTTAGTTAAAAAAGAAACTCCCTCAAACGAAAAAAAAAATAAAATGTCGTCCCTGATTAGACTGTGCGGACTGCACAGGCTAATCTGGGACGATATTTTTCGAACATGCAGCAGATACTTTTAAGCTTTGTCGGAACTTTGTTGGAAAACGGTGCATTACGTATATGCGTTAAGTGTCGTCACACGTTTCGTTTAAAGGACTGACTGATAATAATAACATTGAGAGACAGCTGAGTTTAATAAATATTATTTTTTACAGAAAGAACTGTGTTTGTAGGCTAGCGTGACACTAGTAAATGTATTGACGCATGTTAAACTCACCTGTCTATGTACATGCAATAAAATAAACGAGAATCGATCTTTAAAATAGTAAACAACATTGATCGTTTAAAAATAAGCGACGTTCACGATTGGTTCCTATATATAGCTATGACAATTTCCATTTGATGTTGGAGAATTTGATATACCTGAAATGAAAACATGTCATTTATACAAGAAACTAAAATATATCAACATTCAGCGTGGCATTACTATTTGTGATAACACAGCACATAGTTTATATCATATTATTATGTTAGGGGGGAATATTTAAACCAAAATATGTCTGTTTACGTGTGGGGTTTCGGTAAACTCGGTCAACTCGGTAATGGACAAACGGATATCTCTCACACGCCTGTGGAAGTGAACCTGCGTGAAAGCTGTAGAGCGGTCCAGTGCGGTGGACACTATACAGCGGTAGTTACCGATAGCGGGGCGCTATATACGTTCGGATGCGGAAAGTACGGGCGATTGGGGACAGGAGATGAGACGGACAGACGGACACCCGTACGAGTAGGGATAAAGAAGAATGGGAAGGACGTAGCAATAAGTTCGGTGAGTTTGGATTTTAGATATTTAAACTACTTATTGTGGAAGAAAAATGTCAAACTTTTGTACATTCAATGTACTTAAGTTGAAGAAAAGTATTAGCAGTTTGAACAGTTAATAAACAAGAGATGTTTGTAAAAAAATGTATGCATACCAACTTAAAGTATTACAAGTTTGGCCCTTTGCGAACATTAAGCTACTTTTTAATTCGTATTTTCCCAAGATTTTCCAAGACGTTCAACGTCTTATTTATTAGACTAAACAACTGAGCTATATGTAGTAAATAATTCTACTCCGAATGAACATTTTACAATTTCTGATATGGCGTTCCGTTACGGGATCATCATGCGGTGTTATATAGTCTAAGAATTTAAAATACCTGGTACATGTAGGTCGTAAATATGTGCGATTGTAGAATTTTTGTAACATAGCGCGTGTCTATTATTTTATGAGGAGGAAATTTAAGTTGAAGCTTTTTAAAGTAAATTTAAAGCTGTAATAAATATGGATAAAATGTAGATTCTGTTATATAAACGTAAGGATACCATTTGTCTGTTAGATTTAACTGGAAAAAGTCCCAACAATCTTGACCTTAAATCTCTAAATCTCAAAGTAGGAAGGGGTCTTTTTCCTTAACAATCGTAGCTACTATACTTGTGGTCCTAAGGTAAGGTCAAAGGTTAAACATTTCTCTAACTTTTGTTTGAAAACGGCTATCATATTAAATGCCACTTTTACCTTGACCTTTGAAATGTTGACCTCGAAAGCTATAGGCTTCTTCCTTTCAACCCGCGTAAGGGTGATTTAAAAAATAATGAAGCCAAAATGCCTAGGGAAAGGGTTCAAATTTTATAAATGCGTAGGGGCGTCATGTCAGATGTAATCACTTTTTCACAACAAAAGATTTTAGCCAAATGTTTTAAACTTTTTTAAATAAATGTCTCTGTCTTTTGCACCTAATACAATCCTAATAAAACATGCTATCAATATTTTTTTGTGTTTTGTCAACATAAAGTATGTTCTTAAGCAAAATTTAAATAAAAAATCCTAATTGTTCTTCAAAAAAAATAATGGAAAATTTAAATTTTCGTGTTTTTTACCCTTCTTTTTCAAAACTATACTCCTAAAAGTTTTTTTTCCTGGCCTCCAAGCATTTTATCTTAAAGTAAAAACTCAGTTTTATCAAGTTTTAGAATGCCCTAAAAATATATGTGAAATTTCTTTATTATTATATAAAAGAATCTGCAGAAACTAGAGTTTGCCAAAACTGTATACGGTTTATAAACATTTTGTACACTTGGGACACTTGAATGTATACAAGTAAAATAAGCAAATCATTAAACAAATATAAGTTCTTTTAAGTTTTATTACACTTGACTAAAAAAATTAATGTTTCCTTAAATAATTTTCTGTGCCAGAAGGTCCGTTTGATGATTTGAGGTTGATGTTGAGAGATTTAAGGTTATTCATACTAGACAACTTCATTTTTAATTTATTCTCAGAAATACCCCAACAATCACTAATATGGAGTAAAATTTGAATTGTCATTACATATCCTTATAATTATAAAGATAAGTTGGAGGGAACTTGAATTGTTTGATGATAGGATCTAGCATGACCTTAGGCCACATCTGTACACTTGGGACAATGTCAAAACGGGTGAAAATCTAAAGAAAAATAGCATAACTTTTATATGTATTTCATTTCAGGTGTTTTGTGGCCCTTAGTATGTTTAGTATTGATGGGATATCAGAGGCATAAGGAATCTCCATAATTATGCAGTGCGTCATAGATCTGTATTTTACATAAAAACATATTTCAATAATTGTAGATACAATTGACCTGGTTTTCAATATATTCGCATATATATTTCAATATATTCAACCTTGTTTTGATGATATTTTTTTACCTTGTTCTATATATTAAAGACCCACTGGACCTTGTTCTCTATATGCTCCAGACATATATGTTTCTCTATACAAATGGATTATATCAGACCTTTTTCTCTAAATATCAGACAATGTTCTCTACATATTAAACATTGTTCTCTATGACACTGGCAATGTTTCTAAATATAAGACATTATGCCTCTTTTTATTGTTATTTGATCTCTCTCTATATATATATATTAGACATTGCTCTCTATACTTAATCTAATATTGTGTTCTCTATTCAATCGGACCGTATTGTTCTCTAGAAATTATTTGGAAATATTGGACCCATTTTCTCTAAATATTAAACAAAAGTTGTTCTTTTTACAAAATACATGTATACATTTTTTTTTAGTATATTGCACCTCATTCTCTATAATTCACTTTTCTCTATATACATACCTTTTTCTCTACATTGTTTCTATATTAAACATAATAATTATTCACTTTATATTGGACCGTGTTCTCTATAAATTAGACCTTGTTGTTTTTATACATTATACATAACACGATGTCCTGTATTTACTAAACCTTGTCCTCTGTAATACACTATATCCTCTCTATATTTTGATTAGGTTTCATGACAAAAATTAAATAAATATAAGTAAAATAACGTTGTTTATTGTAGGTTTAAATATGGTTTGGAGTTAGATGCGTAGGAATTATACCAAGAGGGTGACAGCCTGAGTGGATTTATTACAAGTGTCATCCATCATATTTGACATTGCCCTCTATATATTTTCAAGACCATATTCAACTTTTATTTTTGGCTTTTTTGTTCACTTTTGCCTTTAAATGTTTTCTTAAATCCAAATCTTACCATTAATTCTGCCATAATATAAGTTTTTTTTCCCTTTCTAGAGGTTTATGTGAAAAACGCTCATTTTGTGTCCCAAGTGTACAACAGTTAATAACCAACTTCAGGCTTACATTAAAGTTTATTGGAGAAATATTTTGTTTAAAATTGACATTTATTTGAGAAGAGGAAAGGTAATTTTGTTTTAATCGCATGGTAATGTCAAATATACTTCCTACACATAATCATTAAGATTTTCCTTCTGAACCCACACTATGGAGACATACCCATATAATAAGAGTATTTCATCCCCAGAGTGAAGAAACCACCTCTTGTCTTTGAGATAACACCCTTCTGTGAACTTCTTACCAGAAAATTAGTACCTTAGTGCATTTTTAAGAAGACGACACTTGTCCATCAAACATGATAAAAAGTTTGTACACTTGAGACAACACAATATTGGTCTTGCAAAAAAAGTTCACGATGTTTTGGCATCAAATTTTTAATAAATCTTGTGATAAGCATTCATGGTTTGAAGAAAATGATGTAAAACCTTGAAAATAAAATTATATCATATGAACAATTTAAAAGGCATTTCTTGCAAAATTCGGACCACATTTATTATACAGCTGTTCAAAAGTAACATGAACAAATAATTATATAAATACCTGTACAAATGTGTAGAGTAAGCATGTGCCAGGTAAACAGGACACTATTTGCCTATAAATATTGAAGAACTTTATGATGCCCCCTCTTAATATGTGAAGAGTGGTGAAAATTGTGGTACAAAATTGACAAGCACACCACTGCTTTGAACCCTTGCTACAAGAGATATCAACCTAAGCAAGAAGCAATGTTGTGTTTTTCTTAAAGTATATACATTTTCCTTTTTATTAAAGGGGCCGTCCAACAGATTGGTAAATTGACAAAATTAAAAAAAGTTGTTTCATATTCGCAAATTTTCGCGTTTGTTATGATATTTTTGAGGAAATAGTAATACTGACCATTTACAATGCTCTTAAATATCCATTATATGCATCTTTTGACNCTTAAGCATGATATATGTAGTTTATGTGATAAATATTGCGAAATATATTGGAGTAATGGTTTACGAGCAGAATTATGGGTATTATTAACGTTACGATAAAATAAAGAAAGAAAATAGCGAAAGTTTTAGGGAATTGCGAAGTTATTAGCCGAAAAGGTAAGCGTTTGAGGGAGGCCCAGCCAGAGGTGTGTGATTATGCGAAATCTTTAAACGAACTCTATGTTATTTCCGGATACAAGTGCGAACGATTGTGTTTTTGGAACTGACTAGGTTGCCGATACGGTAATAATGGAGATAGACTCGGGCTCGGACAAAGCTTCAGGCAGTCGCTCGGCCACGAAGGATCCAGCAAGCCAAAATGTGTTGTTATGTCTGCAGCAGATCAAAGGTAAATTTGAAAAAAATAACACTAATTAGAGACCCTATACTAACCTAAAATACAATTAAGTACATTTTGATCTTAAGAGGCGGTGGACTATTATTGAGGATCGCAGTACCTAAACAGATGAAAGGCTGAAATCAGCAGAGGAAATGGCAGATAGTGTTAAATGTTCACAAGATAAACTGAATGATAAGGTATAATACTTAAAATACTGAAAAGAAATCATTAAAGGATTGTAACTACAAGCACAGTCAATGTGACACGATTGAGTTTTTGCTAATATTGAAGAATCAGAAAAGGAAACAAACCTTGAAGAAGAATCGATACTAAAAGATTGCGCATGATAAAGTTGATAATCGAGTGCTTGAAAGTGATCACAGAATGTGAAAATACATGCATATTGCGGAATATGGTTTGTTTACCGAAGGCATTTAAGAAGCGAATTAGATGTTAGTTTTTTCACAGTCCGGTCCTGTTATGTCACGTTCTTCACGATATAAATGACAACATACCAGTTATTTAGTGTGTTATTTCTTGTATCTCGTTTATTTAAGTCAATTATGAAATGTTATGTTTTCATTAAAAATTAACTTTATTCGTGTTCATACACTAAGGTAAGTGTCAGGCGAGCTATATATAATCGCGAAACACACTTTGCAGTTGCTTCAGTAGTATCGTTTAGCTGTTGTGTTGTTAATGCATCGTTACTTTCCATAACGTGTGTAGACTAAAAACACAGCAAAGCATAACCATACGATTAAATAACAGCGCTTACCTTAGCTTTACTAGTTCCGAATTCTAAACCAACTGTAAGGAATAAAACGGATGAAACACTTCTAAATACACTGAATTTATAAACAAGCAACTTAGTTTTAATCTCAACATATTAAACACAAGCTTTGTTTGCCAATAAAATAAATGTGTTTTTTTGTATTATCCTCAAAGCATGCACATAAAATTACTAGTATTTAGTATATTTCTCATTAAGGATAGTACAACATTATTAGTGTTCTGATGCTACTTCTTTATTAACGTTTCAGTATTATGCCTTTACCAAAATATTGGAAATATGTGCTTCCTAAATGTTTACGTCTTTCAACTCAACGTTTTTAGATGTTAATACGCGGCGTCGGTTGGACAGCTGTCCACAACGATACGACTGATCTCTATTCTATTATCCCACTGGAAATAACGTGTGAGTGTGCGTCATTAATGATGACACTGTTCGAGCTGGTATTTTCTTTGTTTTGGCAACTGAGTAGGACATCTTATTTTATTACAAAATATTGTGTTTACGATGTTGCTTGCAGAAGCAATACATCTAGGTCATATAACGTTAATTCTTCATGGAGCTGATTGATGTCGTCAATTCTTGAGAATGCGATCAATCCGTTTGTTAATGATAACTTAACAAGACAATATAATGACACAAACGTGGCACCATTATAGTTTTGTTCGATTGCATTTCGAAACCTGTAATGGTTTTATATTAGTGTTATTAATCATTTTCTAATCGAAATAAGTGTTAATTTTGAAGAGGACTGGCGTCTTTGCATTGAAAATTGCCCCTACAAAAAGAAGCTTAATGAATATTCGCAGGATGCTTATATGTTCCGCTCTCCTGAGCGTGTAAGCATAAAACGTTCATGATGAGCTTATATACTCGACTTTTGTCTTTTGCGGATGTCATGTTTCGTGGGTCATTAACGTGTAGCTTGTGAATACTTATGAGATCATATGTTTTGTCCAAGTTCATGGAACTTGATTAGATAAATTGCCCAAATGATATCAAGGTGAAGTATGCCATCGGATCACTTGGGAGAAAACACCTAGGTAACAAGGATAAGTTGAAAAAAAAACATTCCTAAAGTCACATTTTTACAGCATGGTACTCGGACAAAACATTTTTTTTCGAATATTATGTGTTCTGCGCATATTTTTTCGTTAATGTCTATAGAAAATGCTAGTGAACACTATACAAATAATTATTTTTGTCAAAATCAACATGAAACATGTTCATTACGTTTGGCTTGTGATAACCCGTGAAGGCACAGTGTATGCCTAATCAACGTGAAACTTTTGTCTATGTGATATAACAACCGAGGGCGAGAATGGTTCCACTCTGTTGAAAATGGGTTGGGAAGTTTACCACATATAGCGATATTGTCGGAAAACACTTAAGACGCCGTATTGATTGCTCATTCGTGCTTAGAATATGTATTCTGTAACTTATTCGAATAAAACTGGGTAATGAGGAGTCGAAATTGTGTTGCTATGTCATACTGAAAAAGCTTGTGAACATGAACAATAAATTCCAATCATGAGAACTTAGAAGTGCGACCTACAGTACGTCATGAAGGTGTTGTTGTATATGTTCCCAGCTTATTTTAAATAGCACATGCGACTGTATAATTATTTTCTATTCACAGCTGTATAAAGGGTACTAAAACGATTCAGAGTTATAATGGCAAGGAATTATACCGAGTAATTGTTACTGACAATAAGCCTTCCTGAAACGGGAGGTACTTTCTTTTATCATACAACAATAACACAAATGTGACATTTACCATAATACATAATATGCATCCTTTATTCATTGCTGTAAGCATTCTTAATATGTCTTATTACATTCGTATAATGGAAAACATTAAACTTAATGGGAAATATTAAACTTTCAAGTAGTTTCAACGTCTAGACACATACGTACTTTATTTAAATTCAACTGCAATTTGTCTCCTTTTTCAGTCATCTTATCCTGTAAGCGCGTTCATATTATCGTACTCTACCGTCTTGTTGACTGCAGACGCAAGGGCATCAATCCAGACTCATCGCAAGCACGCAGTAATGGCAACGTTTCTCTCCCTCGGCTCTGTGACAATTCATACTCACCCACCAGGTTATGAACAAGGAGATACAAAAGACCGCCATAAATTGTATAGTGTTGTCAAGCAAAGAAGGATTTTCAAATAAATTGGAAAAAAACATGTTCATTAAGCATTCTGAGACGGTGCGTCGCGTACAAGAATCAGATCCCTAGGTTCAATATCAATGCCTCTTTTTAATATCAAAGATAAATTATTGTTTTAAAGTCATCAGGTCTGAGTATTTGTTTGTCTAACATTATTTACGTATGTAACAACGATAAGCATAGTGAGACACATCGCGAGAACCAGACCGCAGGACCCAAGGTCAAGTTTACGCTGGAATTTCAACAGTTTAATATATTATTTAAAGACTCGTATAGATCTACTGTCCAAAACATTTTCAAATAACTAGGCGAAGATGTCAAGTATTGCGAGACTGTCGCACGCAACAACAAGCCCATGGTGTTCATGGTGTTATGGTGACGGCCTAGCGATCGGGAGGTCACGTTCTTTCGATCTTTCACAAAGACACCACGTTCTGGTGATAGTCCCAGGAAACGGACTCGAGAGCGTTTCAAATAAGCCTTAGGCTTTCGATGCAATCGAGCTAAAATAAATAGGTTTAAACTAAACAAGCCACTGGGTCGCAGACAACGGCGTGTACATCGTCGTCTGCGTACAGAAAAACCTCCGTATAGCTTATTACTGACAAGTATTTGAACTATTACAATGAAATTTTATTCATTCACATATTGATATAAAAAGTTCGGTTAGGATTGTATATGTATCGGAAGGGGCCAAGATCATCATAAATAATCACCATTTTCGGCGCAATGACACGAAAAGAACTAAAACTTGTACGTTATATCGATACCTTGCATGACATTAAAGATGGTTAAACATAGAAATACGTTTTCCGCTCAGTTTCTCGAAACGCAAATGCGGTGGGTGTGGTAAAGGTCACTGCAACTTTAAATATTACAAGAGTGCCATTGTAATAAAGATACCCCCGTCAGTAAAAAAAAACAAAAACAAGTAAAGACTTGCAATAGTCTCGCTTGATTTATCCTATTTATCTTTGCCCTTAAATTGTTACCTTGACCTTCGACCTACGGACATGGTTATAGTGTGCGCCAATCATTATGTTTGTAACTACTGCAAAGCTAATTCAAAAACCTTAATTTTCTGAAGACTATTTTTTACATTTGATAAAAAAATAACACTCCATCTCTTCAATCTGATCACGTTTTATTTTATTTGAAAATCCATCCTTCCAAAGTTATGCTCCGGACAAAGAGTTAAGTAAAAGTCTCCTAATTTTGACCTTTAACCTTGAATTGTGACATAGACCTTGGACCCAGTGATCTGGTTGTCGCACGCGACATTTCGTCTCAGCATGCCTATCACGTGTGACAAGTTATATGAACATCTATAAATGCTGGACAAATTTGTTACTGTTGTTTTAATAATCTCATCGTAGGTTACACTATTTGTTCACAAAGATATTCACAAAGTCACATTGACCGCGCAAAATACGTCCATTTCGCACATGAGTGACCCTGTCGTCATCTTTCTCATATGGAGGAGGAACCTCAGTCAAGTCCACGCGAAGTTGAATAAGGCTTTGACCATCAGCTTTTAGACAGCATTGCAAGGGTCATTAAGCAAGGAAACCCCAAACTGACGTGCACGGTAGATAAATAAGAGTCATCCATAAACATAAAAAAACTGACTTGAATTAAACTCTGAGAGACAATAATGATGACTCCGTGGAGAATAAATGCGTCTGTATAAAACACATTCACATCAGTCTGTGAGGAGAGGCCCGGCTTTCGGACTTGATTATCAAATTGTACCATCAAACGCTCCTCAAAGCAAAGACCAGAGAAAACATCAATTGTAATTCATTAAGTACAGTTCCATACAAAAGAAGAAGATCCGAAAAAAAGACAAACGGACCGCCTGGTGGAAAACACAGAACTTGTTACACAGCAGGATAATATGAGTTACTTTAAACAGATCACCGGGCAATAAGTAAATGTAATGTTCCTGTCAAACACCAAAATATAATATATATTCCTAATCTAGCCAGAAAAGCAATTAAAAAGGATCATTTTGATTAACTCCTGAATTACGCATTAAGAACCCATCCAAACCAATACAAGTTATAGACACGGGATCAATTACCAAACATGAAATTACAAGTCACTTAATACATCAGGTTTTACCACGTCAAAAACATGTTAAACACCGACGTTTCTGTGGATTTGCAAAAAGAAACTCTTATTAAAATACTTAATAAAGGCAGTTTGCTTGAATGGGATATCAAGCTTGTTTCCTCTTTCAGAAAACTTATATTATATACGAAAGATTGAACACTGATGCAAAAGAAAAATATTAGAGAATAACGAGCAAGCTTCATGACGTTAAGATCATGTGAGACCAAATCCGAAACTTGTGCAATATCATTGAGCTATCACTGCTATGCTAAAATGGAACTGTCGATGATGTTAACTTGATTGACGTTAAATACACATTTGATACGATGGACAGAGACCCACTATGGACGACTGTATCACAATGGTAGTCCAATTAATGTAGTCAACACATATCGGAGCTTGTAAAGCAAATATTTCTCCAAAGTAATCCACGACACTTAACTGAACCTTTCAAGGTGCGCACCGGCGTATGAATAGGCTGAATGCGCTGGTTTTTTGTCAAATGAAGAAGACACTAGGCTGACAAAGAGGGATACCCTTTGAAAGTACATGCAAATCATCGACCATCAATCCAATTCAATGAATTGTTCTCTTGTCCTACGCATGCATTCATATACAGCAGAATACAATGTTTGCATGAAGTAGCTTAATTGAATCTCAACCCTGTCAGCATGGAAGGTTTTCTCCTGGCACATGAAGCTACTGAAGATATTTATTCATGTTCATACCTCGAGAGTATCGTCAACAAGACAGGTTGAACCTGGGAAGACATCCAACCCTGGATATGGAACACTCGTCATGCAGTTGCAACACTTCAGACCAGAAAGAAATCACAACATCCATCTTAAAACGAGTTATGTGAAGATCGTCCTTATTTGCTGCACTCTTCAAAACCCTTCAGAAGGACTGAATTGCGTAGACCTGAATCTGCATGTTCTACCAATAAATGCTTGAGACACCCTTCTAATCGGGATCTTTGGCAAAAACACAACATCAACAATCACTGACTCCTTCCATGGACCACCCAAACGCAACATACAGCCCGTATACGACAGACCATGTAATGGAAAATATCAGAAGGTGTGGAAGGCATTTGGCGATGGACATGGAGCCCTGAAATTCCCGCTCATGGACATGACGGCTGTTAACATGATTCATTTTTTATGACACTAAATTGACCATTATTTATGTATACAATTATTAGTTGTGTGAAACCTCGCGTTTGGGAATAATTCAATTACTAATAATTGTTTCAGATAAAGAAACACATCGGGTTTACCCTTTGTATTAATGCCATGGACATGGTCAATGACCTGATTTCGTGCAAGGGTAAAATATCAACATTCACTCGGGAAACCTATAAACAGGTTTACAATTAGCAAAATAGTACACACCAGGAAAAGACTTTATAAGGTATATGTATGATATATTTTGATCGAACTCATATATTTAATTTCACTTTACGTCATCTGAAAGTTACGTATGGTACGTAAACATGTAAGTTTAACTATTGCCAGTGAGTTGTGTTGGTCAATGGTCATGTGTTTGACGTCAAGTTAAGTTTTATCTTGCGGTACTTTATGGATATCGTGATTAATAAAGTTGAATATCCATGTTATTAGAATGAGACGGGCGTGTGGGTGGGTTCTCGGGCGGCGTCAAACAAGTGGTTTCCGTTTCAATTGAACAATCTTGATGACATTTTGGAAGATTGTAGCAAGCTTTCAATGAGACCTCGATTGATTTTGTATTTGGGGCTAGTCGGCTCAAGGTGTAGGTAATTTGTTGTAAAAACAGAAAACGACTTACGCCCAATCACTTAAGTTTGGGTAAAGTTATTGTACTGAAACTTTGTCTGTATGTAGGTTACATGCAGACCTTTTGTGGTCAGTCGGGTTATAGTGAGGGTAGGTCAATATACCTAAAGTAAAACACAGGTTTCTGCTAAAAAAAAGCTCAGTGTTGACGTTGATATATTGCTGAAACCGTGTGTGAATGTAGCTTATATGCATACATAGCTTGGGGCCAGTGAGATGAAGGTCAATGTTACTTAAAATAGAAAAATTGCTTTCCACTCAATAACGTGAGTTTTGATGGAGATATTGTACTAAATTCGTGCGTTGAAATTGATTGAGAGTGCATTTTGGGCCATTTTAATCAAGGTCAATGTAACTGTTATTGAGTTTTGATGGAGATATTGAGCTAAACGTTGTTGTGTATGTAGCATGACATGGAAATCCAGTATGGGATTTCCCAATTATTTAAACAAAATAAGTAAAACGTCTCAAAGATAAAATATTTGTCTTGTGTCTCACCTGTTCTGAGCTATAATCTGTTATTATTGACATTATTCAATTAAGTGCCCATGATTTTCATCGTATGTTAATTGGATATGTTATGTTATTGATTTTCACATAATTTGCGGATGATAAGCTAAACGTATTTCGGACAGTCGGAAATAATAACAAAATGCTTTCTATTGGATTGATAATAGTTTCCTAACTCATTGTAAGCATCATGTTAAATGCATATTATGTTCAATCGGTTAAACCATCAGTCAAACATAAACTTTAGGATTTGAGTTCGAGCATCTTTACACACACACATTTGTTTAAAAAATAATACATCGTTTAGTTTTAAGCTATAACATTAATTGGAAATCAATATTGGGTTAGAGGGGTTATCGTTAAATTGTGCAATGTATCATTCGATGCATGACAGTGTTAATAGCGAGGGTCTTCGTTCTAGTAATAATATCAATTTATAGTTGAGTCTTGCTCTGGAAAAATGGCTTAATGCATGTGCGAAAAGTGTCGTCCCAGATTAGCATGTTCAGGGACGCCACTTTCCGCCAAGACTGAATTTTCGTTTAGAAGAGACTCCTTTAATCGAAAAATACCATAAAAGCTGAAAGTGTCGCCCCTGATTAGCCTGTGCGAACTGCACAGGCTAATCTGGGATGACCCTTCACGCACATGCATCAAATCCCTTTTTCCAGGACAAGGTTGTTTTTATTTTTTAACAACTACTATTGGGAAAATTCTCGCTGGCTATCTATAGTTTGTGTACGCAGGGGGTAACACTTAGTGACTACCACAAACTAATGAGAGATGAAGATTGACTGAAAATAAACGGTTTCAACACAATTCTTCAACCATATATTGCAATGTGATCCAGTGCATGCAAGAACATTATTTCCCAAGTACTGACTACGACTCGGCAAAAGAGATGCAAAGAGACCCATGAGAGAACGGCGGATTAAACAGATGCAGTGTGTCTTATATGTGGAAAATGTTGTCAGATCTAGGAAAAACCGGGAAGTTTGTTTAAGCTTGAATAAAGCTTGATTATGGCTCCGTAGATGTCACCAAAGGTGGAACTAGCTTCGAACGTGCAGAGCAAAGATCTACACTGTAGTCCCACCATAATCATGATAAAATAGTGTACTGGGTTAAGGGGCGAAACATTCGAAAATTATTTCCCCTGGCTGAAATAGTTCGTAGCTCAAGCGCAGAAAGATGACTGTTTTTTCTTGTTTGGTTCAAATGTCTGCCACTCTTTTGTACACTTTTTAACTTCCTTCTGTGCAATAAGATCAATAACACGATTTTAGAAACGATTGCATCAGTGCAAGACCTTTGAAGAATGGCGAATATAATTTCTGTTTATTCCCAAATGGTGAACACGCTCAATTATCCTTTACTTTTGAGCCCGGGGGACCTGTTTACTTCAGACGATCGGTTCTGCTTTGTGAACGCTAACTATATTTTCTAATTCTCATTACTCCAATAAGCGCCAGTGTTTTACCGCGTCAGATCACTTGTGTGTATTATGCATATATATTGGAAGTATTACTCATTCTCTGGCTATTGATGTTTGGCTTCTTGGCTCGAGGTCGATCTTGAATTACATCAGACATTACGTACCTCCAGATACGATATATCCCTCAAATAAAAAAAAAACACATAGAAGTAAATTGTTTTAAATCGATTACATGCACGTATGGACGAACGCCTTAGTGCACTAAAACATACGGGTAAGGACAAACTTCCTTGGAAGACGATTGTTTGTTGAGTACTTAACGCCATGATGATGGCTGTGTTCCTTGAAATAGCTTCATATAGACATTTGCAGCCAATACAAATATTACCGGTCCGTAAAAGTAGCTTTACTACTGTCTCAGTAGTTTTACTACTGTCTCAGTAGTCCTCTCAAACACAGTTTTTACCAAAAAATTGTGATTTTTTTTAATTTTTTTAGAAAAGATATCTTTGATAAGCTTACTGGCGTATTTTCTAGACGAGTTTATTGATCAGTTTGTTGTCGAATTACCCACGGTCACGAGTATTGATGCGTATGAATTAAACCACGAGAACATGGAGAACGAAGCGAGCGATCAGTGGATAAAACCAAAGATCCAATATGACGTCATATTAATCGATTCAAAAGTGATTGAAACATGCTGACAACTGATATAAGTTTCAAACAGTTCAGTTTTATGGAAATATTATTATGGAATTAGCGACTATGTATATTTTTTTACATAACTTTGAACACAAATGAAAAGATTGTAACGGTTTGTTTAATTTCACAAAAATAATTCAAAACATCAGGCTCCGTCCATAAATATCGCAGAATGACACTCACGTGATTTTCTTGCTTTTCTAAAAAAAACAAGAGGCGTGTCGTGTTACAATAAATACTTTATGAAATCATCGGTGTAACAGCTTTCTCATCCCATGCTATGCGGTGGATGAGTGAAGAATGGTAGCCCGCTAGGGAATGATTATCTAATCATTTCACTTAAGTTCGCTAATTCAAATTTCACCATGTCACAACGTATAAAGGTCCTCACGTTTCCAAATAGATTGTGATCACATGTTTCCATACACTTGAGGATGAATTAATCTTCGCTTTATCATACATAATTGTCCGTTTTTTTTAATAAAGCGAAATACTAGTATGTTGAAAATGAAATCGCCATCTAGGAAGTCTTATTGGCTCGTTAATTGATGCATCTCCAAAAAGGGGTGGAGCCAGAGATTAACGGCCGTGTATATAATTATTCGTAATGGTTGTATTTCTTTAACGTAAATAATATGTAATTGTTGTTATCGCAAATATATAAACTAGCCCTCTGTATAGGTAATCGATGACGTCCATTGACGTCCGATAAATAATTAAACCAAAAACCAATCAACGTGACAAAAGTCATGAATAAGAGACTACTTTCAATAATTGTCCATGTACCCGAGGGAATGTGCTTCGGGCGCTACTAGTAAATAGTTACTGCTGAATTGGGACAGTATAATGTGCTCTCAAATTTGACGATTAGGGTTACCTAGGACATTATAAATTATGCGTTTTTTGACGTCGTCCGTTTGTCTCTGTATTATTAGAACGCGTCACTATTCGTGGATGAGGAATATGAATGTAACAGGATCAAGACATATGCTTAAGTTTGCAATGGCTTTCATAAGATTCAGAATGATACACCTTGCACAAAAACTGAATTTCTTTTCGTGTTTTATTTGATAAACTTATATATCAGCATCATATATTGACGTGATGGTGTCTCTAGAAGAACTAGAGGTCATATTAAACCAATAAACAAATCAAGTCGCCTGTAATATGACTCCTTGTTTTCAAACTGTCAAAATCCCCGGACATTGTCTCAAAAAAGTGGGTTGTGTCGAAACATTTCTTGTTGTCTACATTGCCATCAACCCTTGAAGCAGGTGACTGTAACGTGTGCCCGTTGCGTGCTCCCACGTGGGCGTTCGTAGCAATCAGTGGCGTGTTACCGCAAATAGCCTCCGGATGAACCGCCCGAAAGTTGCGTATGGTACGTAAACATGTACTTTTAACTACTGCCATTGAGTTGTGTTGGCCATGTGTTCGACGTCAAGTGCAGATTTATCTTATGGTTACTTCATGCATCTCGTGATTAACGAAGTTGGAAATCCGTGTTATTAGAATGGGACAGGCGTTTGGGCGGATTCTCGGGCGGCGTCAAACAGGTGGTTTTCGGTTTACAATTTTAGTTTTAATTCACAATTTTGATAAAACTTTGGAAGATTGTAGCAAGCTTTCAAGGAGACCTAAATTGAGGTTTGGGTGGAGTTATTGTACTGAAACTTTTTCTGTTGGTAGATAACATGCATACCCTATGTGGCCAGTCGGGTTATGATAATGCTAAGTCAATATACCAAAACTTAAAAATGGTTTCTGCTAAAAAAAAGTTCAGTGTTGACGGAGATAGTATGCTAAAATCGTGTTTGAATGTAGCTTATATGCAACTTAAGCTTCGGGCCAGTGAGATGAAGGTCAAATTAACTTAAAATATAAAAAAAGCTTTCCATTCAATAACGTAAGTTTTGATTGACATATTGTGCGAAATTCGTGCGTTGAAAGTAGCTTGAGATTGCAGTTTGGGGCCATTTTAATCAAGGTCAATGTCACTGTAACTGAGGTTGGATGGTGAGATTGAGCTTAACTTTTTGTGTATGTGGCATGGCATGGCGATCCAGTTTGGGATTTCACAATTATTTAAATACAATTACTTAAATAAGTAAAACGTTGAAAAGATAATGCATTTTTCTTGTGCCTCACCTATTCTGGGACATAATCTGTTATAATTGGATAAATTTAATTAAGTTTCCATGATAACAAGGGTCCATGATTTTCAATGTATGTTTATTGGATATGTTATGTTATTGATTTTCACATTGTTTGCGGATGATAAGCTATACGTATTTCCTACAGTTGGAAATACACACAAGATGCTTTCTATTTGGTTTATAATAGTTTTCTACCTTATTGTAAGCATCATGAAATGATATGTTAAACATGCATTTTATATTCTATCGGTTAAAGCCTCAGTCAAACCATGCCGATTTTAGTTCTTGATCTTTAGGCGATATTGTCCCGAATCTTTGAGATTCTAGGCTTTGAACTCATGTCAAATTATCAAAAACGTCCCGATTGCGTCCCGACGTCGTCTCGACATTCTCCCGATTCTCGATTCTCCCAAACGCGATTCGAGAACCATTATAATTACCTTCATCGCTACATGAGGAGAAAGAAAAAAACATACTGTACGCAAATACAGAATGGAGTCAGATGGGCTAGAAGCGGCTCCACAATGACGACTTTCATACTCGTAAACTATAAGAACAAAGAAACCATCCAGCGATTCAGGACAATCTCTTTTCTTGCTGAATGAGGAGGGAAGTATCATCTATCTGTGCAAGCTAAACAAAAATCGGACCATGTAAGTCATTGTTTATACGTACAAAATAAACGTATCTGTACAAACAGGAGTGAAAGCCAGTGATTTCTGTACGTCTGAAACACACTGCAGCTTATCACACAACTCATAAGCTATGTCAGAACAAAGAGTTCACAGAAGTATGGCTTGATCTTGCCAACTAATATGATGGCCCCATACCTTATGAAGCATAGTAGTTTGTATTACTCTATACAGTAAGGTCAGACAAATATGTTAAGGGTCCCTGAGCGGATAGGTTTGCAGGTGCCTGACTGAAAAAAAAAATAGGAATGTAAAATCAAGTTTGAGGATGTTTACAAATGCCAATAATAACCTTTTTGCCGTCATGGACCATGCGATTCGATAAAAAAAAAAAATCTTAAAAAAAAAAAACATTGTTTTGTTTTAATCTTTAAAATAAGTTAAAATCAATAGTGAGTTAATTGGGTTATCTTGAAATAAGGAGCGTATTTGATACATGACATTGTAAATAGCGAGAGTCTTCGTTCAAGTTATTTGTTAGCCTTGCTCTGGGAACAATGTCTTGATGCATGTGCGTAAAGTGTTATCCCAGATTAGCCGTGTGCAGGGACGACACTTTTCGCCTTGACTGGATTTCGTTTAGAAGAGACTTCCTTTAATCGAAAATTCCACAAAAAGGAGAGCATGGCTTATTTTATTTGTTAACAACTACTACTTGAGGAACGCTTGCTGGCTACCTTTAGTTTGTGTACGCAGTGGGGTAAAACTTAGTCACTACCACAAACCAATCGGAGATAAAGATTAACTGTGAAAAGAAACGGTTTCCATATAATCCTTCAACCATACACTGCAATGTGGTCCAGTACAGACAGGAACATTATTGCCAAGGTACTGACTATGACTTGGCAAGAGACGCGCAAAGAGGCCCATGAGACAACGGCGGATAATAACAGATACTCGTACATGTACAAAATGTACTCAGACCTAGGAAGAACCGGTGCGTTGTTTTAGCTTGAATCAAGCATGCTCCTGGCTCCTTAGATGTCACCAAATGTGGAAATAGCTACCAACGTGCAGAGCAAAGATCTACACTGTAGTCCCACCATAATAGAGTGTACTGGATAATACATTCGAAAAGTATTGCCCCTGGCTGTAAATGGTACGTTCTCTCAAGCGCTGAAAGACGACTGTTTTTTGTTTAGTAAAAATGTCTGCCACCCTTTTGTATAATTGTATAACTTCCTTCTGTGCACTTAAATCAACAACTCGATTTTGGAAACGATTGTAACAGTGCTCGACCTTTGTAGAATGGCGAATATAATTTATTTTTATTCCCAAATGGTGAACACGCTAAAACATCCTATACTTTTGAGCCCGGGAGACCTCTTTACTTCAGAAGATGGGTTCTGCTTTGTGCAGGCTTACTACCTTTTCTAATTCTCATTAATCCAATAAGCCCTGTTGGTTTGCCGCGTCCGATCAGTTTAGTATATTATGCATATATATTGGACTTATTAATCATGCGCTGGCAATTGATGTTCGGCTTCTTGGCTCGGAGTCGATCTTGAATTCCATTAGACATAAAGTACCTCTCATATATACTAACACACAGAAGTAAATTGTTCTAAAGCGTTTACATGCACGTATGGACGAACGCCTTAGTGCACTCAAACATGCAGGTACGGACAAAAATTCTTAGAAGACGACTGTTGAGTACTTTTAAAGCCACTTAAAGAAATATTGGTTAGTAGAGGTAGCTAAACTACTGTCTCAGATGTCCTTTCAAACAACATTTAACTGTACAATTAGGAATTTTTTTCAGCAGGAAACATGTATTTGATGAGCTTACTCACGAGTATTGATGCGCAGGAATTAAACCACGAGTGCGAAGCGAGCGATCACTGGATACAATCAAAGTTCCAATGTGACGTCATATTTATCGAAACAAAAGACTAAAAACTGATATAAGTTTGTTACAGTTTAAGTTTTATGGAAATATTATTATATAATCGACCAATATGTTCATTTTCTTTTGTTATATTACGTTGAATACATATAAAAGATTTTAACGTTTTTTTTTTTGTTATTTTCCTGAAAATTTTCAAAAAACATCAGTCTCCGTCCATAAATATTGCATGATAACATCCACTTGATTACCTTGATTTTTTATAACCAACAATAGGCGTGTCGTGTTACAATAAAATAGACTGCTAGTGAATGATAACCTGATCATTTCACTTAAGTTCGCTAATTCAAATTCCACCATGTCACAACGTATAAAGGTCCTCACGTTTCCAAATAGGTTGTGATCACATGTTTCTATATATTTAAGGATAAATTAATCTTCGATGTATCATACTAAATTGTCTGATTATGTTTTTTAATAAGGCGAAGGCTAGTATGTCGAAAATACAATCTTCCGCTCCTTAGCGCCATCTTGGAAGTATTATTTGCTCGTTTATTAATGCACCTCCAAGAAGGGATGGCGCCAGAGATTAACGGCCGTGTATATGATTATTCGTAGTGGTTGTATTTCTTTAACGTCAATAAGATTTAAGTGTTGTCTCCTTAAAGATAAACTAGCTACTTATTCTGTATAGGTAATCGATGGCGACCATTGACTCCCAATAAATAATTAAAACCAATCAATGTGACAAAAGTCATTAATAAGAAACTACTTTCAATAATTGTCCATGTGCCAGAGGGTATGGTGTGCTTCGGAAGCTACTAGTTCATAGTTACGGTAGAATTGAGCCAGTATTATGCGCTCTCAAACTTGAAGATAATGCTAGGCTATGACGTAATAAATTATGCGTTTGCGACGCCGTCCGTTCGTCTCTTTATTATTAGAACGCGTGAATATTCGTGGATGAGGCACGTGAATGTAACAGGGTCAAAGCATATTCTAAAGTTTGCGATGGGTTTCAAGAGATTCAGAATGCTACACCTTGCACAAAACTGAAATTGTATTCGTGTTTATTTGATAAAATATATATATCGTCATCATATCCTGATGCGATGCTGTCCCTTTTCCAACTTCTGAAGAACCAGAGAAAGGAAAAAAATCGTCCAATTTAACCAATAACAAAACCAAGCAGCCTGTTATATGACTCCTTGTTTCCAAACTGTCAAAATTCCCTGGACACTGTCTAAAGAAAGTGTATTGTGACGAAACATTTCACTACATTGTCATCAACCCTTGAAGCAGGTGACTGTAACGTCTGCCCGTCACGTGCTCCCACGTGGGCGTTCGTAGCAATCAGTGGCGTGTTGCCGCAAAAAAACCTCCGGATGAACCGCCCGAGGAAACGCGAAGCGTGGCAAATTAATATTTCAAAATTTAGGCAGATTAATTAGTTTCAAGACGACTTCGAACGACACTCATGGGACAGCGAGCTCAAGTGAGGGGCTCAAGCGAGCGAATAAAAGCCGCAGATTTCTATATATGGATAAGATGCTTGCTTCTGAATCATTGTGCTGTTTATTGAGGGAGGAAAGTAAAGAAACGTTCGGCATTGAAGAACATTTATCTATTCGTACGTGCTGTTTGGTGAATGTGGTTGTGTAAATAAAAAGTAAGATGTGTGAAAAAGTCTAACATGAGTGTAAAATAAATTAAATATCTTCGCCCACAGATACTATTACTAGTAAATGTCTAAATGGATAATCAACTATAATAACGACCAATAATATCAATAAGTGCATCTGTCTAAATTATTTGTTGCTGCATATTTAAATTAAAGTTAACATTAAACCATGCAAAGTATCAATTTTTTGATCGTTTTATACCGGCCACATTCACAATTGAAAACAATCAGCACCATCATTATAGTTCATTTTGTCATTTTTCCTCCATTAACAATTTAACATCTTCTTTAAGTTCATGTTCCCATTTGACTGCCATCAATATCATCATTACAGCTCACTTTAACATCATTACAAATTAAGTTATTTGAACATCTTTCTTGGACAAAGTTATGCTCCGGACAAAAAGTCAAGTACCAGTCTCCTAAATTTGAACTTTAACTTTGAATTGTGACCAAGACCTTGGACTCAGGGATCTGGTTGTTGCGAGCGACACTCTGTCTCATCATGATGATCACTAATGGCAAGTTACATGAAAATCCATACATTATGGATAAACATTATACTCCCGACAAATACAAATTTCTTAAATTTGACGTTTGACCTTAAAGTATTACCTTGACCTTGTACCTAGGGACCTGGTTGTTGCGAGCGACACTCCGTCTCATCATGCTGATCACTTATGGCATGTAATTTGAAAATCCAGCCCGCCCGTACGCTCGGGTGTTTCCTTAATACGGCCGTTTAAAAAATGTGTAATGGTTTCCACTGAATAACTAACTATCTTAAAGATTTATGGTAATGAAGTTTCATGTGTAGATACCTGGTAAGACATCAATATCATACTTTGTCAGATCATTCGATGGAATCATTTAATTTCAAAACGATGCAAATAATTAGATGGCGCTTCATTTTACGTGCATTCGAACAAATATATAATACTAATCTGCGCTTAAAGCATCACTCAAGCCTATCCCTCGGATTGTGCAGTAAACCATATTCTGCTTTTCCAAAATTATGTTGATGTACATGGACCGTTAAATCACATCAAAGCCACACATTTCTAGTTTTAATAAACAAGCTACTATTGTATGTATTGGTTATTTATCATTGTCGTTAAAAGTGGATATCTTTTAGCACAAAACAAATTGATATGCACATTTCGACGAATGAATTAGATATACGAAAGGAAGTAGGGGAGATAAAGAATAACTGGAAGACACACGTAAAATTGAGAGTTATTCACTTCTGTGGTTTTAATAACCTCGTCGTTGGTGACACCATTTGCAAAGAAATACATTANTGAGACACAGCAGGATGATTTAAGTTCCTTTAACGGATCACCGGCAAACTATCAAATGTAATGCTCCTGTCAAGCACACATCCAAACCGATACAAGTTACAGACGGGGCAATATACACGGGATCAATTACCAAATAGGAAATTACAAGTCACATAATATATCAGGTTTTACCACGTCCAAAACATGTAAAACACCGACGATTATGTAGATTGGCATAAAAGAAACCTTGTTAAAATACTAAATAAGGTCAATTTGCTTGAATGGGATATCAAGCTTCTATCGTTTTCCAGCAAACTCAAACTATATAAGAAAGATTGAACACTGATGCAAGACAGAAATATTAGAGAAGAGCGAGCAAGCTTCATGACTTGTAGATAATGTGAGACCAAACACGTCTGCAATATCATTGAGCTATCAAAAAACTGGTAAGATGGAACTTTTTATTTATACATTCAATACCTTACAGAGACACGCTGTGGTCGACTGAATCATAATGGTATCCCAATTAATGTAGTCACCACATATCGGGGCTTGTAAGCAACCATTTCTACCAAGTAATCCAAGAAATGGAACTTTACGTTACTCTTCAAAACCTTCAGAAGAACTGAATTGCGTACACATGAATTTGAATAGTTTAAATGAGACAGGATTCCATCCGGGATCTTTGGCAAGAATGCAAAATCAACCAATCACTGACTTCTTCCATCGGCTACCAAACTTAGCAAGACAGACCATGGATTGGAAAACACCAGAAGACGTCGAAGGATTACTTGTTCCTGGCGTTGGTCGTCGAGCTATGAATGCCTCGCGCATGGACAGAAACAATTTGCATGATGTGGTGAATGCTCTACGCTCCGATATGGACAACAAGGATAAGAATGAAAATAACTGCAATGGTGAACTTATTTAGCTGATTACTGTAATTATGAGTTGCTTATATTAGATCTAGGCGAAGCCGGGAGTTATGGTTTGGCAACCGTTTGCAATTTAAGTAAACTGTCCATGGGGGAAACAGTCTGCTGCCGAATTCGTAATTTTTACCGCTTTATGTGTACGTATCATACTTCCCATAGGAGTGGCTGTTGTCATGATTCATTTTTAATGACACTCTATTAGCCATTATTGATGTTAGCCGTGTGAAACCTCGCGTTTGGGAATAATTCAATAAGTGATAATCGTTTCAGGTAAAGAAACATATCGGGTTTGCCCTTTGTATTAATGCCATGGACAAAGTCAACGACCGGATTGGTTCAAGGGTAAAATATCAACATTACCTCGGGAAACATATAAACAGGTTTACGGTTAACCCAATGGTGAACACCAGGGAAAGAATCTGTAAGATATATGTATGATACATTTTGAACGAGCTAATATACATAATTGCACTTTACGTCTTCGCTTTTGTCATGTACGTGTATGGTCTAATACATCAAATATAGTATGTAAATTTGACTAGTGTACACAGATATGGGTCAATATTTGGGGTCGTGAATTGAATGTCTTTTCGTACATGGTCAGAGTTTATTCCTGAAACTCAAATACATTACATGTCATAGAGTAATTTTGATTGACTATTATGTCAAATGATTTAGTTGTTATTCTTTTGATATTTTGATAAATATCAAAGCGTTATACTTGATTTTTGGTTTTCCGATGTACTTCACCTATTGAAATGTCGTACCTTTAGTCGTCCAAGCCAAAACAAACGTTTGCCTATGGTGTATGTATTATGCAGTGCAACCGATGAGATATCTTTAAAAGTATTTGAGATTAACTAACTAAACTATTGTAATGAATGTAGTGATATGAATAGAGCACGGCTATTTTATTTTACACTTACAGAGACACTGCAAATAATTATCATTTCTTAATCAGTTACTCATTTACTTGTCAAGGGAAAAATGTGTATGTACAGAAATCGCGAAAGCATCATTATAGTGCGGACCGTGGCAAAAAGCACGCGGTTTAGGCAAGTGTGTTCCCAGACGTAGTTATACAATATGTGTATTTCTACATTGCCCGCTTTTGAAAATGTTATAAAAGCATACGTTAATAAAGCTTAATATAAGTGTGTGTTTTTTAACATAAATAATGTGCTACAATGTTATGTCAGGGAGTTAGATTATATAGCGAATTGTTTTCGAAAATTTGAAACAATATAATAGTTTTTTTGTTTTGTTTTTTTTTCTTTCATTTCCCTTATCTGTGACGCAGCAGCTAACTATTGCCAGTGAGTTGTGTTGGTCATGTGTTTGACGTCAAGTTCAGATTTATCTTGCGGGTATTTCATGGATATCGTGATTAACGAAGTTGAACATCCTTGTTATTAGAAAGGGACGGGCGTGTGGGTGGGTTCTCGGTCGGCGACAAACAAGTGGTTTGCATTTAAAAAAATAAGATTCAATTGACCAATCTTGATGAAACTTTGGAAGATTGTAGCAAGCTTTCAATGAGACCTATATTGATTTTGTATTTGAGGCTAATCGGCTCAAGGTGAAGGTCATTTGTAAAACAGAAAACGACTTACGCTCAATCACTTAAGTTTGGGTGGAGTAATTGTATTGAAACTTTGTCTGGAGGTAGGTTACATGCAGAAATTTTGTGGTCAGTCGGGTTATATTGGACTAGGTCAATATAACTTAAACAAAAAACAGGTTTCTGCTATAAAAAAAGTTCAGAGTTGACGTTGATAGTTTGCTGAAATCGTGTGTGAGTGTAGCTTATATGCATACATAGCTTGGGGCCAGTGAGATGAATGTCAATGTAACTTATATTAGAAAAATAGTTTTCCACTCAATAACGTGAGTTTTGATGGAGATATTGTGCTTAATTCGTGCGTTGAAATAGCTTGAGAGTGAATTTAGGGCCATTGTTATCAAGGTCAATGTTACTGTTACTGAGTTTTAATGGAGATTTTGAACTTTACTTTTTTGTGTATAACGCATGACATGGAGACCCAGTATGGGATTTCCCTATTATTTAAATAAAATAAGTAAAACGTGTCAAAGATAATAATTTTTCTTGTGTCTCACCTATTCTGGGACATAATCTGTTAGTATTATAATAATTCAATTAAATGCCCATGATTTTCACTGTATTGTAATTGGATATGTTATGTTATTAAATTTCACGGAATTTGCGGATGATAAGCTTTAAGTATTTCTTACAGTTGGCAATAATAACAAGATGCTTTCTATTGGGTTGATAATAGTTTCCTAACTCATTCTAAGCAACATGTAATGCTAGGTTAAACATGCATTATTATTTTCTATCGGTTAAAGCATCCGTCAAACATTAATTTTATGCTTTGAGTTCGATCTTTACAATGCCAACAATTACCTATTTGGTGGCATGGCACATACGATTCTATAAAAAAAAATGTTATAAAAATAATACATCGTTTGGTTTTAAGCTGTAACATGAATTGGAAATCAATATTGGGTTAAACGGGTTATCGTGAAATAGTGTCATGCATCATGACATTGTTAATAGCGAGGATCTTCGTTCAAGTTATAGTTGAGTCTTGCTCTGGAAAAATGGCTTAATGCATGTGCGAAAAGTGTCGTCCCAGATTAGCATGTGCAGGGACGCCACTTTCCGCCTAGACTGAATTTTCGCTAAGAAGAGACTCCTTTAATCGAAAAATACCATAAAAGCGGAAAGTGTCGCCCCTGATTAGTCTGTGCAAACTGCACAGGCTAATCTGTAATGACCCTATACGCACATGCATCAACATTCTTTTTTCAGGGCAAGGCTTTTTCGATTTTTTAAACAACTACTACTGGGAGAACTCTCGCTGGCTACCTATGGTTAGTGTACACAGGGGGTAAAACTTAGTGACTACCACAAACTAATCGGAGATTAAGATTAGCTGTGAAAAAAAACGGTTTCCACAAAATTCTTCATCCATGTATTGCAATGCGATCCAGTGCAGGCAATAACCTTATTTTCAACACTACGACTTGGCAAGAGAGGTACAAAGAGGTACATGAGAGAACGGCGGATAATAACAGATGCAGTGCGTCTTATTTGCGAAAAATGTTCTCATACCTAGGAAGAACCGGTGAGTTTTAATCAAGCTTGACCCTGGCTCCGAAGATGTCGCAAAAGGTGGAACTAGCTACCAACGTGCAGAAAAAAGATAATATAATTATAAGGGGCGAAACATTCTAAAATGTTTTGCCCCTGACTGAAAATGGAACGCAGCTCAAATGCAGAAAGACAACTGTTTTTTTGTTTTGTAAAAATGTCTGCCAACCTTTTGCAGACTTGTATGACTTCCTTCTGTAAACTTACATCAATAAACGATTTTGGAAACAATTGTAACAGTGCAAGACCTTAGAGAATGGCGAATATAATATCTTTGTATTCCCAAATGGTGAACACGCTAAAACATCCTATACTTCTGAGCCCGGGGGACCTGTTCACTTCAGACGATTGGTTCTGCTTTGTCTACGCTAACTATATTTTCTAATTCTCATTACTCCAATAAGCGCCATTGTTTACTAAGTCCGATCACTTTCGTGTATTATGCATATATATTGGACGTATTACTCATGGCTGGCTATTGATGTTTGTCTTCTTGGCTTGTAGTCGATCTTGAATAACGTTACGTACCTCGAGATACGATATATCCTTCATATATACAAACTCACAGAAGTAAATTGTTTTAAATCGATTACATCCACTTATGGACGAACGCGTTAGTGCACTCAAAAATACAGGTACGGAAAGACATTCTCAGGATACGATTGCTGAGTACTTAACGACATGATGATGGTAAGGTTTCTTGAAGTTACTTCATAGAGGCATTTAAAGCCACTACACATGTATACATATTACCGGTCCGTAAACGTAGCGTAATTAACTACTGGGATGTCCTTTCAAACAAAATTTTACTATACAATTGGGGATTTTTTGTGTGCAGAAAATATATCTTTAACCCATTTATGCCTAGCGTCTACAAAAAGGCCTAGGCAAACAGCATAGACCCAGATGAGACGCCGCATAATGCGGCGTCTCATCAGGGTCTACGCTGTTTGCTTAAGGAATTTCTGTGAGAAATATTCTAAAACTAGAAATTAATATACCAGACATCTCTAATTTTGGAAATAAATTGATCTAATTCAGAAGGATGGGAGAGTCCACTAGGCATGAATGGGTTAATGAGCTTACTAAGACATTTTTCGGGCGTGTTTATTGATCAGTTTGTTGTCGAATCACCCACGGACACGAGTATTGATGAGTAGGAATTAAACCACGCGTGCGAAGCGAGCGATCAGTGGATAAAATCAAAGATCCAATATGACGTCAAATTAACCGAAACAAAAGTGATTGAAACATGCTGACAACTGATATAAGTTTCAAACAGTTCAGTTTTATGGAAATATTATTATTGAATTAGCGACTTTTTATATTTTGTTTTACATAGCGTTGAACACGAATGAAAAGATTGTAACGATTTGTTTAATTTCACGAAAATAATTCAAAACATGAGGCTCAGTCCATAAATATTGCAGAATGACACTCACGTGATTTTCTTGCTTTTCTATAAAAAAACTAAAGGCGTGTCGTGCTACAATAAATACTTTATGAAATCATCGGTGTAACAGCTTTCTCATCGCATGCTATGCGGTAAATGAGTCAAGAAAGATAGCCTGCTAGGGAATGATAACCTGATCATTTCACTCAAGTTTGCTAATTCAAATTTCACCATGTCACAACGTATAAAGGTCCTCACGTTTCCAAAAAGATTGTGATCACATGTGTCTGTAGACTTGAGGATGAATTAAACTTCGCTTTATCATACATAATTGTCCGTTTTTGTTTTAATAACGAGAAATACTAGTATGTTGAAAATTAAAGCGCCATCTAGTAAGTCTTATTGGCTCGTTTATTGATGCATCTCCTTTAAAGGGGTGGAGCCAGAGATTAACGGCCGTGTATATGATTATTCGTAATGGTTGTATTTCTTTAACGTCAATAATATGTTATTGTTGTTATCGCAAATATATAAACTAGCTTTCTGTATAGGTAATCGATGACGTCCATTGACGTCCGATAAATAATTAAAACCAAAAACCAATCAACGTGACAAAAGTCATGAATAAGAAACTACTTTCAATAATTGTCCATGTACCCGAGGGAATGTGCTATTAGGACATTATAAATTATGCATTTGTGACGTCGTCCGTTTGTCTCTGTATTATTAAAACGCGTCACTATTCGTGGATGAGGAATATAAATGTAACATGGTCAAGACATATGTTTAAGTTTGCAATTGCTTTCATAAGTTTCAGAATGATACACCATGCACAAAAACTGAATTTCTTTTCGTGTTTTATTTGATAAATTTATATATCAGCATCATATATTGACGTGATGTTGTCCCTAGAAGAACTTGAAGTCATATTGTACCAATACACAAATCAAGTCGCCTGTAATATGACTCCTTGTTTTCAAACTGTCATAATCCCCGGACATTGTCTCACAAAAGTGTGTTGTGTCAAAACATTGCTGGTTGTCTACATTGTCATCAACCCTTGAAGCAGGTGACTGTAACGTCTGCCCGTTGCGTGCTCCCACGTGGGCGTTCGTAGCAATCAGTGGCGTGTTACCGCAAATAACCTCCGAATGAACCACCAGAACGTTGCGTATGGTACGTAAACATGTACTTTTCACTACTGCCATTGATTTGTGTTGGCCATGTGTTCGACGTCAAGTGCAGATTTATCTTATGGTTACTTCGTGGATCTCGTGATTGACGAAGTTGGAAATACATGTTATAAGGATGGGACAGGCGTGTGGGTGGGTTTTCGGGCGGCGTCAAACAGGTGGTTTCCGGTTAACAATTTTAGTTTTAATTTACAATTTTCATAAAACTTTGGAAGATTGAAGCAAGCTTTTAATAAGACCTAGATTGAGGTTTGGGTGGAGTTCTTGTACTGAAACTTTTACATGCAACCTTTCCTGTTCCTACTGGCCATAGACTAAGTCATGAAGACATCGACGGATCAGACGCGGAACGGAATCCAGTGGACACTCTGGAAATAATTGGACGACCTCGACTTTGCCGACGATCTGGCTCTTCTCTCCTTCACCCAAAAGCATATGCAGGAAAAGGCAAACATGGTAGCGGACATCTCTGCAAGACTGGGCCTCACCATCAACAAATGGAAGAGCAAGGTGTTTAAGACCAGCGCATCCAACGACATATCTCGGTAACATTCTGGACAACCATGGAGGAACGGATGCAGACGTCAGAACCCACATCGATAAAGCACGAGCAGCATTCCATCAGCTGAAGAAATATCTGGGATCCAGCGAAACTGGCATCACTTCCAAGATTAGGCTCTTCAATACCATCGTGAAGCCCATACTTCTCTAAGGAGCAGTAACCTGGAGAACCACTGTCATCACCATTAAGAAAATACAGGTCTTTATCAACACCCGCCTCAGGAAGATCCTCAAGATCCGCTGGTCAGACAAGATCTCCAATGAAAGATTGTGGAGAAGAACAAAGCAGCAACCAATTGAAGAAGACATCCCTCAGAGACGTTTGCGATTGATAAGCCACACATTTCACAAGATTGCATCCAATACGACAAGGCAATTTTTCACCTTTAACCCACAAGTGAAAATGAAGAGAGGGCGGCCTAGAAACACCTCGTGCCGCGACCTGGATGCAGATGCTAAGCAGATGGACAAAACGTGGGGTCAGCTGGAGAAACTCGCCAAGAACCGAGACGCCTGGGGGAAGCTGGTCGGTGGCCTATGTCCCAGACGGTACCACAGGCGAAGATGAGATGGGGTTACATGCAGACCTTTTGTGGCCAGTCGGGCTATGGTGATGCTAAGTCAATATACCTAAAATACCATTTTAATAGAGGTCAATGGCACTGTTACTGAGTTTGGATTGAGATATTGAGCTTAACCTTTTGTGTATGTAGCATAACATGGCGACCCAGTTTGGGATTTTACAATTATGTAAATCAAATAAGTAAAAAAAAAGATAATGCATTTGTCTTGCGTCTCACCTATTCTGAGACATAATCTGTTATTTTTTTTTAATAATTCAATTTAGTGTCCATTATAAAACGGTCCATGATTTTCACTGTATGTTTATAGGAAATGTTATTTTATTGGTGTTAATATTATTTGCGGGTGATAAGCTAAACGTATTTCCTACAGTTGAATAAAAAACAAGATGCTATCTATTGGGTTGATAATAGTTTCCTACCTCATTAATCGCATCATGAAATGATAGGTTAACATGCATATTATTTTCTATCGTTTAAAGAGTCAGTCAAACATTGTCGTTTTTAGTGCTTGATCTTGAGGCGACAGTGTCCCGAATCTTTTACATTCGTGACTTGGAACTCATGTCTTAACCCAATTGTCAAACTACCCTGAGTGCGCCACGACGTCGTCTCGACATTGTCCCGATTTACCAGTATGCGATCAGAGAGCAATTACAATTACCTTCATCGCTACTTGACGAGAAAAAAAAACATACTGGAACGACTTTCATACTCGTAAAATATAAGAACACAGAAACCATCCAGCGATTCAGGACAATCTCTTTTCCTTGCTGAATAAGGAGGGAAAGATAGTCTTCCCTGTGCAAGCCAAAAGAGTTGGATCTTGTAAGTCATTGTGAATACGTACATAAACGTATCTGTACAAACAGGAGCGAGAGCCAGTGTTGATTGTGAACACGTACATAAACGTATCTGTACAAACAGGAGTCAGAGCCAGTGTTGATTGTAAACAAGTACATAAGCGTATCTGTACAAACAGGAGTGAGAGCCAGTGTTGATTGTGAACACGTACATAAACATAACTGTACAAACAGGAGTCAGAGCCAGTGTTTTCCGTACGTCTGGAACACACTGCAGCTTATCACAAAGCTCATTCGCGATGTCAAAAACAAAGATTTCACAGTAGTATGACTTACTCTTGCCAACGCATATGGATCCATCTCTTATGAACCACAGTATTTTGTATTACACTTTTTAGTAAAGTAAGACAAAAATGTATTTAGCGTCCCTGGGCGGATAGGTTTTCAGGTGCCTGGAAGAATAAAAAGGATTTGGAAAATCAAGTACGAGCATGTTTACAAATGCCAACAATGACCAATTGGCCGTCATGCCCCATGCGATTCGATACCAAAAACCACATTTGTTAAAAAATAACACATGGTTTGGTTATAAGCTTTAAAATTAAGTAAAAGCAATATTTAATGAAATGGGTTATCTTGAAATAAGGATCTCATTCGATACATGACATTGTTAAAAGAGTGATTTTTCGTTCAAGTTATATTTGAGCCTTGCTCTGGGAAAAAAGGGCTTAATGCATGTGTGTAAAGTGTCTTTCCAGATTAGCCTGTGCAGGGACTACACTTTCCACCTAGATTGGATTTTCGTTCAGAAGTGACCTCCTTTACTCATTTAAACAAAAAAATCCATAAAAGCGGAAATTGTCGTGTGCGGACTGCACGGGCTAATCGTGGACGACACCGTACTAACATGCATTAAATCCCATTTTCCAGAGCATGGCTTATTTTTAACAACTGCTCCTGGGGGATATCTTACTGGCTACCTATAGTTTGTGTACGCAGGGGGTAAAACTAAGTGACAACAACAAACTAATTGGAGATAAATATTAATTGATCCTGGCTTCGTAGATGTTGCAAAAAGTGGAACTAGCTACCATCGTGCAGAGAAAACATCTACACTGAAGTCCCACCATAATAGAGTGAACTGAATTATAAGGGGCGAAGCATTCGAAAATAACTGCCCCTTGCTGAATGTGTTTGTTTTTTTGCTTTTTTTTTGTAAAAATGTCTGTCATCCTTTTATTTAATTGTATAAGTTCCTTCTGTGCACATAAATAAAGAAATCGATTTTGAAACAGTGAACGACCTTTGTAGAAAGGCGAATATAATTTATTTTTGTTTCCAAATGGGTCACACGCTAAAACCTCATATACTTCTAAGCCCGGGGTACCTGTTTACTTCAGACGATTGGTTCTGCTTTGTGTACGCTAACTATATTTTCTAATTCTCATTACTCCAATAAGCGCCGTTGTTTTACCGCGTCCTGTCACTTTCGCGTATTATGCATATATATTGGACGTATTACTCGTGCGCCGGCTATTGATGTTCGGCTTCTTGGCTCGTGCCGATCTTGAATTACGTTAGACATAACGTACCTCGAGATACGATATATCACTCATATATACATGTAACAAACACACATACGTTAATTGTTTTAAAGCGTGTACATGCACGTATATACGTACGCGTAAGGGCACTCAAACAACCAGGTACGGACAAACATCCTTAGAAGACGATTGTTGAGTACTTTTAAAGCCACAAAAAGGACTACCGGTCCGTAAAAGTAGCTTAATGTCTCAGATGACCTTTTAAACTAAATTTTACTATACAATTGGGGATTTTCGTGTGCAGAAAACATATATTTGATGAGCTTACTTACGAATTTTCTGGACGAGTATATGTATCGGTTTGTTGTCGAATTACCCACGGTCACGAGTATTGATGAGTAGAAATTAGAATCAAAGATCAAATATGGCGTCATATTGAATGATACAATAGTTATTAAAACATCCTGACAACTGATATAAGTTCGATATAGTTTACGTTTTATGGAAATATTATTATAGAATCAACCATTATGTATATTTCGTGTATCATTACGTTGAACACGAAAGAAAAGAGTTTCACGGTTTGTTTAATTTCACGAAATATTTTGAAAACATTAGGCTCCGTCCATAAATATTTCAGAATAACACTCGCTTGATTTTCTTAATTTTCTGTAGAAAACAAGATGCGAATCGTGTTACAATAAATATTTTATGAAATCATCGGTGTAACAGTTTTCTTATTGCATGCTATGAAGTGAATGAGTGAATAATGCTGGACTGCTAGTGAATGATAACCTGATCATTTCACTCAAGTTCGCTAATTCAAATTCCACCATGTCACAACGTATAAAATTCCTCACGTTTCCAAATACGTTGTGATCACATGTTTCTATACATTTGAGGATGAATTTATCTTCGCTTTATTATCTTAAATTGTCCGATTTTTTAAAATAAGGCGAAAACTAGTTTGTCGAAAATACAATCTTCCGCTCCTTAGCGCCACCTCGGAAGTATTATTGGCTCGTTTGTTTGTGCATCTCTAAAAAGCTCTAAAAAGAGGTGTCGCCAAAGAATAACGTCCGTGTATATGATTATTCGTAATTGTGATATGTATTTCGTCAATAATATGTACTTGTTTATATCCGTAAAGATAAACTAGCTACTCTCTCTGTAAAGGCAATCGATGACGTCCATTGACTTCCAATAAATGATTAAAACCAATCAAAGTGACAAAGGTAATGAATAAGAAACTGCTTTCAATAATTGTGCATGTACCTGTGGGAATGGTGTGCTTCGGGAGCTACTAGTAAATATGCAGAATTGAGACAGTATCATGAGCTCTTAAACTTGAATATAAGGGTAAGCTAGGACATTCTAAATTATGCGTTTGTGACGTCGTCCGTTTGTCTCTGTGTTATTAGAACGCGTAAAAATTTGTGGATGAGGCATACGAATTTAACCGGATCAAAGCATATAGTTTCAAGAGATTCAGAATGCTACACCTTGCCCAAAAACTGAATTTCTATTCGTGTTTTATTTGATAAAATTATATATCGTCATCATACCTTGATGCGATGTTGTCCCTTTGCCAACTTCAGAAGAACTTGAGCAATTATTACAATTCAATAAAAAAAAATAATCGAGAAGCCTGTTATTTGACTCCTTGTTTCCAAACTGTCAAAATTTCCCGGACCCTGTCTAAAGAAAGTGTGATGTGACGAAACATTGCACTACATTGTCATCAACCCTTGACGCAGGTGACTGTAACGTCTGCCCGTCGCTTACTCCCAAGCGGGCTTTCGTGGCAATCAGTGGCGTGTTACCGCAAATAACCTCCGGATGAACCGCCCGAGGAAACGCGAAGCGTGGCAACTGAATATTTCAGAATTTAGGCAGATTAATTAGTTTCCAAGACGACGGCGAACGACACTCACGGGACAGCGAGCTCAAGTGAGGGGCGAATAAAAGTCGTACATTTCTTTATATAGATAAGATGCTTGCTTCTGAATCATTGTGTTTTTTATTGAGAGAGATAAGTGAAGAAACGTTCGGCATAAGTGAATATAAATCCATTCTTTCGTACTGTGTTTATGGCTGTACATAAATACAATGTGTGAATAGGTCTAAAATGAGTGTAAATTGCATATCTTCGCCCAAATATACTATGACTAGTAAATGTCTTAATATATCATCACATATAGTAACGACCAATTCTATCAATAAGCGCATCTGTCAAAATAATATTATGCTGTATATTAAAACTAACGGTCGCATTTAACCATGCAAAGTTGCCATTTTTCGGTCTTTTTATACCGGCCACATTATCATTAGACTACCATCAACATCATCATTTCAGTTCATGTTCTCATTAGACCACCATCAAAATCATCATTAGAAGCTCATATTCACATTAGACCACCATTAACATAATCATTTAAGTTCATGTTATCTTTTGACCCCCATCAACCTCATCATTACAGTTCATGTTCGCATTAGACCACCATCAACAACATCATTACAGTTCATGTGCTCATTAGGCCGCCAGCATTATCATCATTACTGTTCTTGTTCTCATTAGACCACCATCAACATCATCATTACAGTTCATGTTCTCATAAGACAACCACCAACAACATCATCATAACTGTTCATGTTCTCATTAGACAACCATCAACATCGTCATTAAGTTCATGTTCTTAATTGACCCCATCAACATCATCATTACAGTGCATCTTCATATTTTACCACCATCAACAGTATCATTACAGTTCATGTTCATATTAGACCACCATCAACATCATCATTACTGTTCATGTTCTCATTTGACCACCATCAGCATCATCATAACAGTTCATGTTCTCATTTGACCACCATCAACATCATCATTAAAGATCATATTCTCATTTGACCCCATCAACATCATCATTACAGTTCGTGTTCCCATAAGACCACCATCAACATCATCATTACAGTTCGTATTCTCATAAGACCACCATCAACATCATCATTAAAGTTCATGTTCTCATTTGACCACAATCAACATTATCATTACAGTTCATGGTCTTATAAGACATACATTAACATCATTATCTAACGTCTATATCATGATTACAGTGTATGTTCTAATTAGATCACCATCAACATCATTACAGTTCATGCTCTCATCACACCAACATCAAAATCATCCTGACAGTTCATGTTGTCATAAGGCCATTCTTAATAGCATCATTGCCGTTCTTGTTCGAATCAGACAACAATCAATATCATCATTACAGTCCATGTCCCCATTTGACCCCCATCAACATCATCATTACAGTTTATGTTCTCACTTAACCACCATCATTTATCATGAGTACATTTCATGTTCACATTTGACCAACATAAAAAAACATGATTACAGTTCATGTTTTTATCCGACCACCATCAACATCATGATTGCAGTTCATGTTCTCATAATACCACCATCATCATCATAATAACAGTTCATGTGCCAATGTGACGTCCATAAAGAACTTGATTACAGTTCATGTTATCATGTGACCAAGCTCAACATCATGATAACAGTTCATGTTCTTTGAGGCCACCATAAACAACACGATAACAGTTCAAGTTCTCATGTGACCATCATCATCTACTGGACAAGGAGCGATCAGGAGTTCTCGAAACCCCAGTGGAAGAGGTAGAAAGATACCTCAACGAGACGCATTCCGACGCCAGGAGAAACGACCCTCTAGGAAGCTGTGATCGCATTGTACCAGCAGCACCTCCAGAGATTGAACTCATAACATCAGAGCCAACACTGGGGGAAGTAAAAGACGTCATCAAGAAGGCCAGGTTCGGTTCTGCTCCTGAACCTAACACAATTCCGTACAGAGTGTACAAGTTGTGCTATCGTATGCTAAACAGGTTGTGGAGACTCCTGAAGGTGGTATGCACGAAATGCGAAGTACCAGCAGCCTAGAAGGTAGCAGAAGGATTGTTCACACCCAAGGAAAGAACTCTATGAATATCGACCAACTCCGGACCATTGCACTCTTAAACGTAGAAGGGAAGACTTTCTTCTTTATCATTGCCAATCAACGGCCTGTCCAATCGACTACGAATTCACCACCAGAAAAAGTGACCTGCTCATGCAGAAAGGTCAGAAAGAACAAACACGGACTGCAAATCCACCAAGGAAAATCCGGATGTCAACGGAATACTACGCTTAGTCGCTTCGACTTGTGAGACGCAGGAGTACACCAGTCAGGAGTCGACCCACAGTACTGAGGAACTCTCCGTCTTCGAGACAACGTACGATGTCTTCCAGGAACCGAAGGTGGATGAATAGGACCCCCGTATGGAGCTACTTGAGCTCGACCGCAGTCAGGAAACACGACAAAAAGAAGTTATTGATTGACCACGCCTAAATCCGGCTACTAGACACAAGAAACCAAGGATCAAGTGGCCCATAGCATCCGACGATAAACTATGGAAACTGATAGACGAGGACCTGGAACCTATCCTAGAAGCATCCATGAAAGGATCAGCAAAAGGAAGCTCCATACCCTCACCAACGTTGTCTACCCGGTAGCAAATGAACGGTTTGGACTACAGTGAGCATAGGCACGCAAGGAGCCTCCGAGACCCATCAGACGGAAACCCGTATTGAGAACCTGAGACGAGCACTCCGACAATTAAAGCGACGATACAGAGAAAGTCCATCGCTGGAACGTCTCTGTATGAATCTAAACTAAGGGTTGCAGCAGAGCACTCAGCTGAAATCATTGCGAAAGCAGAAAATACGAAGAGGAAGGCAAGTAGCGGACCAAGAAGAGGTTTGCGTTCACGGCCAATCCACACAAGTTTGCTCGTAATCTACTAGACAAGGAGCGGTCAGGAGGTCCCGAAACCCCAGTGGAAGAGGTAGAAAGATACCTCCGCGAGACGCATTCCGACGCAAGGAAGAACGGCGCTCTAGGAAGCTGTGATCGCTTAGTACCAGCAGCACCTCCTTTACATCAGAGCGAACACTGGGGGACTCCTGAAGGTGGTATGGGGTAAAAGCGAAGAACCAGCTGCCTGGAAGGAAGCAGACGGAATTTGTGTAAGAAACAATAAATACTTTATGGAATCATTGGTGTAACAGCTTCGTTATTGCATGCTATGCGGTGAATGAGTGAAGAATGCTAAACTTCTAGTGAATGATAACCTGATAATTTTCAGTGAAGTACGCTAATGCAAATTCCACAATGGCACACCGTATACATGTCCTCTCGTTTCCAAATGTTGAAAAAACAATATTTCGCCTGATAGTGCCATCTCGGATGTTTTATTGGCTCGTGTATTAATGTGTCTCCAAAAAGGGGTGGCGCCAGAGATTAGCGGCCGTTTATATGATTATTCGTAATGGTTGTATTTCTTGAAATTCAGTCATATTTAATTTTTGCCTACGTAAAGAAAAACTAGCTACGTTCTACGTACAGGTAATCGATGGCACGATCCATTGAAGTTAAATAAATAATTAAAACCAATCAAAGTGACAAAGTCAAAGGTCATGAATAAGAAACTACTTTAAATTATTGTCCATGAACCCGAGGGGACGATGTCCTTTCTTCGCTACTAGTAAATAGTTGAGGCAGAATTGAGACCGTATTATGCGCTCTCAAACTTGAAGATAAGGGTCATATTTTGACATCTTTGCACTGCACCGGGTCATATCATTTTTTCATCAACATGTTGAATGTAAAGTCGTATTTCTCCACCAATACGATTTTGTTAAGAAACCCTGGCGGATATGTTACTCGGGGGGACATTGGTTGATATCATTTTCGGTGCAAAAACTTTTTCACTGGCATACCTTTAAAGAAATGTGTAAATAAAGTGCTAAATATGGGGACAAATCCCTGCATCGTCGACTTCAAATAGCCATATTTCAATCAATCCTGAATAATAATAACCAGGATTTTTCTAACATACATGATAATACCTCCTTTGCATATACCAAAAGATATTTAAATTCAAAAATGCCTTTAAACAATTATAGAATTGGATTTACTTACCGTACCGAAATTCAGCCAAATTTATCGGAAACTTTTCCAAGCAGGTCCAACTTTTCACATCATATCGGGTTTCCGGGGTGATCATACCTTCATGCGATGTTGTCCCTTGGCCAACTTCAGAACAAAGGCGATTCGTCCAATTAAACCAATACAAAAAATAAGTAGCCTGATTGGCTACCCCCCGGATATGGACAAAAAGGATAAAGAAAGAAAATTACTGCAATGGTGAACTTATTTAGCTGATAACTGTAGTTATAAGTTACTTATAATATATCTGGGCTAAACCAGAGGTTATTGTTATGCAACAGTTTTCAATATTAGGAAACTGTCCATAGGGGAAACAGTCTGCCTAGTTCCGCGAATTCTTAATTCTTACCGCTTTATGTTTACATATCATATTTCCCATAGGGGCGGCTGTTAACATTGTTAATGACACTGTATTGGCAATAAGTAATAATAGTTTCAGGTAAAGAAACATATCGGGTTTGCCCTTTGAAATTATGCCAATGACCATGGTTAACGACCGGATTTTGTGCAAGAGTAAAATATCAACAAACTCATATACATAATTGCATTTGACGTCATCGCTTTTGTCAGGTACGTGTATGGTCTAATACATCAAATATAGAATGTAAATTTTATCCACAGTTAAGATATGGGTCAATATTTGGGGTCGTAAATTGAGTGTCTCTTTCGTTCATGGTAAGAGTTTATTCCTGAAACTCAAATACAGGGCATAACATGGAGCGATTTTGATAGTCGATTATATCGAATAATTTAGTTTTCATGCGATATATATTTTGGTAAATATCATAGCGTTATATTTAGTTTTTGTTTTTCCGATGTACTTTACCTTTTGAAAATTCAATTTCTTACCTTGTATCGTCGACGCCAAAACAAATGTTAAGAATCGCTAATGGCAAATCCGTATTAACGAATATACCCCGGTAGTTCTGTCTTATTTAGATTTAGAATGGCTGTGAACTACCTGTGGCCTATTAGATATATTAACATTTTCTAAACATAACCTTTGCCTATGTTGTATTAATTATGCAGTGCAACCGATGAGATTTATTAAACTGTGTTGGACACTTACAGACTAAACTATTGTGATGAATTCAATGGTATGAATTGCACACGACTATTTTTTAAGGAATACACTTACAAAGACACTGCAAGTTATTGTCAGTGCTTTCTACGTTACTCCTTTACTTGTCAAGTGATACATGTGTATGTACAGAGATCATGAAAGCATCATTATAGTGCTGATCACAGCAAAACGCACATTGTTTAGGCAAGTGTGTTCCCAGACGCAGGTATACAATATGTGTTTTTCTAGATTGCCCGCTTTTGAAAATGTCATAAAAGCATGCGTTAAAATAGCTCAATATAGGTGTGTTGCACAGTAATAATGTGCATTCAATGCAGTTCGATTGTATAGCAGCTTGTCTTCGTGAATTTAGACTATCTATTATTCTTTTTATTTTCCTAATATGTGACGTAGCAGCTTTACGATTATATCTTGCAAATAAACGCTGAAAGTTACGTTAATACGTAAACATGTACTTTTAACTATTGCCACTAAGTTGTGTTGGCCCAGTGTTCGACTACAAGTGCAGATTTATCTTCCGATTACTTCATGGATATCATGATTAACGAAGTGGAAAATCCTTGTTATTAAAATGTGTGGACGGCGTCATAAAGATGGTTTCCGGTTAACAATTTTAGTTTCAATTTACGAATCTTGATGAAACTTTGGAAGATTGTAGCAAGCCTTCAAGGAGACCTAGATTGAGGTTTGGGTGGAGTTATTTAAACTTTTTCTGTTTCTGTTGGTCGGTTACATGCAGACCTTTTTTTGGCCAGTCGGGTTATGGTGATGCTAAGTCAATATACCTTAAATATAAAAGGTTCGTGTTCAAAAAGTTCAGTGTTGACGGAGATACTATGCTGAAATCGTGTGTGAATGTATCTTATATGCATACATAGCTTGGGCCAGTGAGCTGAATGTCAATGTAACTTATATTAGAAAAATAGCTTTCCACTCAATAACGTTCGGAGTTTTGATGGAGATATTGTGCTTAATTCGTGCGTTGAAATAGCTTGAGAGCGCATTTTGGCCCATTTTAATCGAGGTCAATGCCACTGTTACTGAGTTTAGATGGAGATATTGAGCTTTAATATTTTGTGTATGTAACATGGCGACCCAGTTTGGGATTTTACAATTATTTAAATAAAATACGTAAAACGCTGAAAAGATAATTCATTTGTCTTGTGTCTCACCTATTCTGAAACATAATCTGTTATAAATGGATTAATTTAATTAAGTGTCCAGGATAACAAGGGCCCATGATTTTCAATGTATGTTTATTGGATATGTTATGTTTTTTGTGTGTTTTTTCTCACATTATTTGCGGATGATAAGCTATGCGTATTTCCTACAGTTGAAAATAAAAACAAGATGCTGTCGATTGGGTTGATAATAGTTTCCTACCTCATTGTAAGCATCATGAAATGATAGGTTGAACATGCATATTATTTTCTATAATTTAAAACCTCACTCAAACAGTGCCAATTTTAGTTCTTGATCTTGAGGCGACAGTGTCCCGAATCTTTGAGATTAAGGGCTTTGAACTCGTGTCTGAACCAAATTATCAAAAAAGTCACGATTGCGTCTCGACGTCGCCTCGACGTCGTCAAAGCGTCGTCTCGACGTCTTCTCGACAATGGCCCGATTTTACCGAATGTGATCCGAGAACCATAACCATTACCTTCATCGCTATTTGACGAGGCAAAAAAAAATGGAAGGAAATACAGGTACTGTGTTTTCCACCAAGCGGTCCGTTTATCTTGTTTTCGGATCTCCTTCTTTTGTATGGAACTGTAATTACTGAATTCAATGTTCTGTTTTCTTTGGTCTTTGCTTTGAGGAGCTTTGGATAGTTCAATTTGAGAATCAAGTCCGAAAGCCGGGCCTCTCCTCACAGACTGATGTGAATGTGTTTTATACAGACGCATGTATTCTCCACGGAGTCATCATAGATGTCTGTCAGAAATTGCTTCATGGCCGTTTTTATGTTTATGGGTAACTCTTGTTCATCTACCGTGGACTTCAGTTTGGTGTTTCCTTGCCTAATGACTCTTATAATGCTTTCTTAAAGTATATGGTCAGAGACTACCTCATCTTCACATGGACTTCGCTGAAGCTGTTCTCCATCTGAGAGAGATTACGGCATTGTCTCTCTTTTTCTTCGTGGACGTATTTTGCGCGGTCAGTTTATGTATTTTTTTGCAAATGGTGTAACCTACGACGAGGTTATTAAAACCACAGAAGTGAATAACTCTCAATATTACGTGTGTCTTCCAGTTATTCTTTATCTCCCCCACTTCCTTTCGTATATCTAGATCATTCGTCGAAATGTGCATATCAAATTGTTTTGTGCTAAAAGAATTCCACTTTTAACGACAATGATAAATAACCAATACATACAATAGTAGCTTGTTTATTAAAACTAGAAATGTGTGGCTTTGATGTGATTTAACGGTCCATGTACATCAACATAATTTAGGAAAAGCAGAATATGGTTTACTGCACAATAGGCTTGAGTGATGCTTTAAGCGCAAATTAGTCTTATATATTTGTTCGAATGCACGTAAAATGAAGCGCCATTTAATTGTCTGCATCGTTTTGAAATTAAATTATTATATCGAATGATCTGAAAAGTATGATGTTGATGTTTTACCAGGTATCTACACATGAAACTTCATTACCATAAATCTTTAAGATAGTTAGTTATTCAGTGGAAACCATTACACATTTTTTAAACGGCCGTATTAAGGAAACACCCGAGCGTACGGGCGGGCTGGATTTTCAAATTACATGTCATAATTGATCAGCATGATGAGACGGAGTGTCGCTCGCAACAACCAGGTCCCTAGGTACAAGGTCAAGGTAATACTTTAAGGTCAAACGTCAAATTTAAGAAATTTGTATTTGTCGGGAGTATAATGTTTATCCAGAATGTATGGATTTTCATATAACTTGCCATTAGTGATCAGTATAATGATACAGAGTGTCGCTCGCAACAACCAGTCCAAGGTCTTGGTCACAATTCAAAGTTAAAGGTCAAATTTAGGAGATTGATACTTGACTTTTCGTCCGGAGCATAACTTTGTCCAAGAAAGATGTTCAAATAACTTAATTTGTTATGATGTTAAAGTGAACTGTAATGATGATATTGATGGCAGTCAAATGAGAACATGAACTTAAAGAAGATGTTAAATTGTTAATGGAGGAAAAATGACAACATGAACTATAATGCTGGTGCTGATTGTTTTCAATTGAGAATGTGGCAAGTATAAAACGACCGAAAAATTGATACTTTGCATGGTTTAATGTTAACTTTAATTTAAATATGCAGCAACACATAATTTAGACAGATGCACTTATTGATATTATTGGTCGTTATTATAGTTGATTATCCATTTAGACATTTACAAGTAATAGTATCTATGGGCGAAGATATTTAATTTATTTTACACTCATGTTAGACTTTTTCACACATCTTTTTACTTACAAAACCACATTCACCAAATAGCACGTAAGAATAGATACATTTTCTTCAATGCCGAACTTTTACTTTCCTCCCTCAATAAACAGCACAATGATTCAGAAGCAAGCATCTTATCCATATATAAAAATCTACGGTTTTTATTCGCTCACTGGAGCCCCTCACTTGAGCTCGCTGTCCCATGAGTGTCGTTCGAAGTCGTCTTGGAAACTAATTAATCTGCCTAAATTTTGAAATATTAATTTGCCACGCATCACGTTTCCTCGGGCGGTTCATCCGGAGGTTATTTGCGGTAACACGCCACTGATTGCTACGAAAGCCCACATGGGAGCACGCGACGGGCAGACGTTACAGTCACCTGCTTCAAATGTTGATGACTATGAAGACAACAAACACTGTTTCGACACAACACACTTTTTTGAGACAATGTCCGGGAATTTTCGACAGTTTAAAGACAAGGAGTCAAATTACAAACTACTTTTTTTAATTGGTTAAATTGGACGAATTGCCTTTCTCTAGTTCTTCTGAAGTTGGCAAATGGACAACATCGCATCAAGGTATGATGTCGATATACAATTTTATAAAACACGAATACATGTTCAGTTTGTGTGAAAAAGCATTCTGAATCTCTTGAACCCATCGCAAACTTTATTATATGCTTTGACCCTGTTATATTCATATTCCTCATCAACGAATATTTACGCGTTCTAATAATACAGAGACAAACTGACGACGTCACAAACGCATAATTTATAATGTCCAAACTAACCCTTATCTTTAAGTTAAGGGCGCATAATATTGTCTCAATTCTGCAGTAACAATTTACTAGTAGCGCCCGAAGCACTTCATTCCCTCAGGTACATGACAATTATTGAAAGAAATTTCTTATTCATGACTTTTGTCACTTCGATTGGTTTAAATTATTTATTGGAATTCAATGGACGTCATCGATTACATGTACATAATTCGTTGCTAGTTTATCTTTACGGATAAACAACTAATATTATTGGCGTAAAACAAATACAACCACTACGAATAATCATATACACGACCACTAATCTCTGGCGCCACCCCTTTTCGGAGATGCATTGATAAACGAGTCAATACTCCCTCCGAGATGTCACTAAAGAGTGGTAGATTGTATTTTCAACATACTAGTCTTTACATTATTAACAAACAATATCGGACAATTTAGTATGATAAAGCGAAGATTGAATTCATCCTCAAATGTAAAGAAACGTGTCATCACAACCTATTTGGAAACGTGAGGATCTTTATACGTTGTGACATGGTGAAATTTGAATGAGCGAACTTGAGTGAAATGATCGGGTTATCATTCACCAACAGTCTAGCATTCTTCACTCATTCATCGCATGGCATGCAATAAGACACTCTAACACTGATGATTTCATTAAGTATTAGTTGTTACAAGACACGCCCCTTGTTTTCTATAGAAAATCAAGGACATCAAGTGTTATATTCTGCAATATTAATGGACGGAGCCTAATGTTTTGAAAGTTGTTCGTGAAATTAAACAAACCGTTACAATCTTTTCTTTTGTGTTCAACGTAATGTAACAAAAATAAAAACATAGTCGCTAATTCTTTAATAATATTTCCATAAAATTTAAACTGTATCAAACTTGTATCAGTTATCAGCATGTTTCAATCACTTTTGTATCGATTTATATGACGTCATATTGGATCTTTGATTTTATCCACTGATCGCTCGCTTCGTTCTCGTGGTTTAATTCCTCCTCATCAATATTCGTGGCCGTGGGATATTCGACAACAAACTGATCAATAAACTCGTCTAGAAAATTCCGTAGAAAGCTCATCAAAGATATGTTTTCTGCATAAAAAATCCCAAATTGTATAGTTAAATTGTGTTTGAAAGGACATCGGACACAGTAGTTAAGCTTTTAACTTTTAGTGGCTTTTAAAGTACTCAACAATCGTCTTCTAAGGATGTCTGTCCGTACCCGTATGTTTGAGTGCGCTTAGGCGTTCGTCCATACGTGCATGTACACGCTTCAAAAACAATTTACTTCTGTGAGTTTGTATATATGATAGTGGGATCATATGGTGAAATGATTGTTCACTTTTTGATAAAAGCAACAAACTTGGCACATTTGTAGAGTAAAGTATTTTATTCAATTTTAGCTATGGACCCATCTCCAATTTTCAAAATGGCCGCCATTTTCAAGATGGCCAAAAGTGAACAATTCCACTGAATACAAGCACCATATGATCCCGCTATGAGGGTTATATCGTATCTAGAGGTACGTAATGTCTTATGTAATTCAAGATCGACCCCGAGCCAAGAAGCCAAACATCAATTGCCAGCGCATGAGTAATACGTCTAATATATATGCATAATACACGAAAGTGATCGGACTGGGTAAAACAACGATGATTATTGGAGTAATGAGAATTAGAGAATATAGTTAGCGTACACAAAGCAGAACCAATCGTCTGAAGTAAACAGGTCCCCCGGCCTCAAAAGTATAGGATGTTTAAGCGTGTTCACCATTTGGGAATAAAAAGAAATTATACTAGATCTATAAAGGTCGTGCACTGTTACCATTGTTTCCAAAATCGTTTTGTTGATTTTGGTGCAAAGAAGGAAGTAATAAAAGTCTCCAAAAGGGTGGCAGACATTTTACCCAAACAAAACAACAGTCGTCTCTCTGCATTTGAAATTATTTTCGTTCAGGCATCTGAAATCCTATCCACCCAGGGACGGTAAAAAAATTTGTCTGACCCTACTGTATAGTGTTATACAAAATACTGTGGTTGATAAGGGATAGGTCCATCATATGCGTTGGTAAGAGCAAGTCATACTAATGTGAAATATGTGCTTGTGACATCGCGAATAATATGTGTGATAGCTTCACTGTGTTCCAAACGTACAGAAAACACTGGCTCTCACTCTTGTTTGTTTATATACGTTTATGTACGTATTCACAATGACATAGCAGAATCCTACTTTTTTAGCTTGCACAGAGAAGACGATATTGCCCTCCTCATCCAGCAAGGAAAAGAGATTGTCCTGAATCGCTGGATGGTTTCTTTGTAAATATATTTTAAGAGTGTGAAAGTCGTCATCGTGCAGCCGCCTCGAGCCCTTCTGACTCCATCCTGTATTTCCTTCCATTTTATTTTTTTTGCCTCGTCAAATAGCGATGAAGGTAATGGTTATGGTTCTCGGATCACATTCGGGAGAATCGGGCCAATGTCGAGACGACGTCGAAACGATGCTGTGACGACGTCGAGGCGACGTCGAGACGCAATCGGGACTATGTACTTGCACTTGCCGTCGAACACTGGGCCAACACAACTCAATGACAATAGTCAAAAGTACATGTTTACGTATCAACGTTACTTTCAGCGTTTATTTGCAAGATATAATCGTAAAGCTGCTACGTCACATATTAGGATAATAAAAAAGAATAATAGATGGTCCAAATTCACGAAGACAAGTTGCTATACAATCGAACTGCATTGAAGGCACATTATTACTGTTCAAAACACCTATATTAAGCTATTTAAACGTATGCTTTTATGACATTTTCAAAAGCGGGCAATCTAGAAAAACACATATTGTATACCTGCACACTTGCCTAAACAGTGTGCGTTTTGCTGTGATCGGCACTATAATGATGCTTTCATGATCTCTGTACATACACATGTATCCCTTGACAAGTAAAGGAGTAACGTAGAAAGCACTGACAATAACTTGCAGTGTCTTGCAGTGTCTTTGTAAGTGTATTCCTTGGAATAAAAAAAAAACGTCGTGTGCCATTCATACCACTGAATTCATCACAATAGTGTAGTCTGTTAGTCTCACAGTTTTATAAATTTCATCGGTTGCACTGCATAATTAATACAACATAGGCAAATGTTGTGTTTAGAAAATGTTAATAAATCCAATAGGCCACAGGTAGTTCACAGACATTCTAGATCTAAATAAGACATAACTATATTCGTTATCCCATTTATGCCTAGCGTCTAGAAATAAGGCCTTGGCAAACAGCGTAGACCCAGATGAGACGCCGCATGATGCGGCGTCTCATCAGGGTCTGCGCTGTTTGCTTAAAGGCATTTCTGCAAGAAATATTCTAAATATAGAAATAAATATACTAGACATCCCTAATTTTGGAAATAAATTGATCCAATTTAGAAGTATGGGAGCGTCCACAAGGCATAAATGGGTTAATACGGGTTTGACATTAGCGATGCTTAAAATTTGTTTTTTTTGCGTCGACGATACAAGGTAAGAAATTGAATTTGCAAAAGGTAAAGTACATCGGAAAAACAAATATTAAATATAACGCTATGATATTTACCAAAATATATATCGCATGAAAACTAAATTATTCGATATAATCGACTATCAAAATTGCTCCATGGTATGCCCTGTATTTGAGTTTCAGGAATAAACTCTTACCATGAACGAAAAAGATACTCAATTTACGACCCCAAATATTAACCCATATCTTAACTGTGGGTACAATTTACATTCTATATTTGATGTATTAGACCATACACGTACCTGACACGTAGCGATGATGTAAAATGCAATTATGTATATGAGTTCGATCAAAATGTAAACTACATATATCTAACAAATTCTTTCCCTGGCGTGCACCATTGGGTTAATTGTTAACCTGTTATAGGTTCTGCGAGAGAATGTTGATATTTTAGCCTTGCACATAATCCGGTCGTTAACCATGGATAAATACAATGGGTAAACCCGATATGTTGATTTACCTGAAACTATTGTTACTAATTGAATTATTCCCAAACGCGAGTTTTCACACAACTAATAATCGTATACATAAATAATGGCCAATACAGTGTCATTAAAAAATGAACAATGTTAACAGCCGCCTCTATGGGAAATATGATATGTATACATAAAGCGGTAAGAATTAAGAATTCGCGGAACTAGGCAGACTGTTTCCTCTATAGACAGTTCCCTTATATTGAAAACTGTTGCATAACAATAACATCTGGTTTAGCCCAGATATATTATTAGTAACTAATAACTACAGTTATCAGCTAAATAAGTACACCATTGCAGTAATTTTCTTTCTTTATTCTTTTTGTCTTTATCCGGGGGGTAGCCAATCAGGCTACTTATTTTTTTTTATTGGTTTAATTGGACGATTTTCCAAATCCTTTTTTATTCTTCCTGCACCTGAAAACCTACCCGCCCAGGGTCGCTAAATAAATTTTTGTCTAACTTTACTAAATAGTGTAATACAAAATACTGTGGTTCATAAGAGATGGATCCATATGCGTTGGCAAAATTAAGTCATACTACTGTGCAATCTTTGTTTTTGACATCGCGAATGAGCTTTGTGATAAGCTGCAGTGTGTTCCAGACGTACGGGTAAACTCTGGCTCTCACTCATGTTTGTACAGATACGTTTATGTACGTGTTCACAATCAACACAGGCTCTCACTCCTGTTTGTACAGATACGTTTATGTACGTGTTAACAATAACACTGGCTCTGACTCCTGTTTGAACAGATACTTTTATGTACGTGTTCACAATCAACACTGGCTCTCACTCCTGTTTGTACAGATACGTTTATGTACGTGTTAACAATAACACTGGCTCTGACTCATGTTTGAACAGATATGTTTATGTACTTGTTCACAATCAACACTGGCTCTCACTCCTGTTTGTACAGATACGTTTATATACGTATTCACAATGACTTACAAGATCCAACTCTTTTGGCTTGCACAGGGAAGACTATCTTTCCCTCCTCATTCAGCAAGAAAAAGAGATTGTCCTGAATCGCTGGAAGATTTCTTTGTTCTTATATTTTACGAGTATGAAAGTCGTCATCGTGGAGCCGCCTTAAGCCTTTCTTACTCCATAGTGTATTCCTTCCAGTATGTTTTTTTTTCTCGTCAAGTAGCGATGAAGGTAATTGTAATTGCTCTCGGATCGCATACTGGTAAATCGGGACAATGTCGAGACGACGTCGTGGCGCACTCAGGGTAGTTTGACAATTGGGTTAAGACATGAGTTCCAAGTCCCGAATGTCAAAGATTCGGGACACTGTCGCCTCAAGATCAAGCACTAAAAACGACAATGTTTGACTGAGTCTTTAGAAAATAATATGCATGTTAAACCTATCATTTCATGATGCGAATAATGAGGTAGGAAACTATTATCAACCCAATAGAAAGCATCTTGTTGTTTTTTTCAACTGTATGAAATACGTTTAGTTTATCACCCGCAAATAATATTAACATCAATAAAATAACATTTCCAATAAACATACAGTGAAAATCATGGACCGTTTTATCATGGACACTTAACTGAATTATTCAAATAATAACAGGTTAATTCTCGGAATAGGTGAGACGCAATAAAAATGTATTATCTTTTTTTACTTATTTTATTTACATAATTGTAAAATCCCAAACTGTGTCGCCATGTCATGCTACATACACAAAAGGTTAAGCTCAATATCTCAATCCAAAGTCAGTAACAGTGCCATTGACCTTGATTAAAATGTTATTTAAGGTATATTGACTTAGCATCACCATAGCCCGACTGGCCACAAAAGGTCTGCATGTAACCCAATCTCTTCTTCGCCTGTGGTACCGTCTGGGACAAAGGCCACATACCAGCTTCTTCCAGACGTCTCGGTTCTTGGCGAGTATCTCCAGCTGCCCCCACGTTTTGTCCATCTGCTTAGCATCTGCATCCAGGTCGCGGCACTAGGTGTTTCTGGGCCGCCCTCTCTTCATTTTCCCTTGTGGGTTAAAGGTGAAAAATTGCCTTGTCGTATTCGATGCAAGCGTGTGAAGTAAGCGGCTTATCAATCGCAAACGTCCCTGAGGGATGTCTTCTTCAATGGTTTGCTGCTTTGTTCTTCTCCACAATCTTTCATTGGAGATCTTGTCTGGCCAGCGGATCTTGCGGATCTTCCTGAGGCGGGTGTTTATGAAGACCTGTATTTTCTTTATGGTGATGACAGTGGTTCTCCAGTTCACTGCTCCATAAAGAAGTATGGGCTTCACGATGGTATTGAAGAGCCTAATCTTGGTAGTGATGCCAGTTTCGCTGGATCCCCAGATGTTCTTCAGCTGATGGAAGGCTGCTCGTGCTTTATCAATGCGAGTTCTGACGTCTACATCCGTTCCTCCATGGTTGTCCAGAATGTTGCCGAGATGTGTCGTTGGATGCGTTGGTCTTAAACACCTTGCTCTTCCATCTGTTGATGATGAGGCCCAGTCTTGCAGAGTTGTCCGCTACCATATTTTTTCCTTTTCCTGCATATGCTGTTGGGTGGAGGAGAGAAGGGCCAGATCGTCGGCAAAGTCGAGGTCGTCCAACTGTTTCCAGAGTGTCCACTGGATTCATTTCCGCGTCTGATCCGTCGAGGTCTTCATGACTTAGTCAATGGCCAGTTGTAACAGGAAAGGTTGCATGTAAAAGTTTCAGTACAAGAACTCCATCCAAACCTCAATCTAGGTCTTATTAAAAGCTTGCTAAAATCTTCCAAAGTTTTATGAAAATTGTGAATTAAAACTAAAATTGTTAACCGGAAACCACCAGTTTGACGCCGCCCGAGAACCCGCCCACACGCCTGTCCCATTCTTATAACATGGATTTCCAACTTCGTTAATCACGAGATCCACGAAGTAACCATACGATAAATCTGCACTTAACGTCGAACACATGGCCAACACAACTCAATGGCAGGAGTTAAAAGTACATGTACACGTACCATACGCATCTTTCGGGCGGTCCATCCGGAGGTTATTTGCGGTAACACGCCACCGATTGCTACGAACGCCCACGATGGAGCACGCAACGGGCAGACGTTACAGTCACATGCTTCAAGGGTTGATGACAATGTAGACAACACAACACACTTTTGTGAGACAATGTCCGGGGATTATGGCAGTTTGAAAACAAGGAGTCATATTACAGGTTACTTGATTAGTGTATTGGTTAAATATCACTTCAAGTTCTTCTAGGGACAACATCACGTCAAAATATGATGCTGATATATAAGTTTATCAAATAAAGCACGAAAATAAATTAAACACGTCCGGATTTTTATTTTTTAGTAAGCTCATCAAAGATATATTTTCTGCACACAAAATCCCCAATTGTATAGTAGTATTTTAGTTTGAAAGGACATCCCAGTAGTTAATTAAGCTACGTTTACGGACCGGTAATACGTATAGTGGTTTTAAATGCCTTAATGAAGTTACTTCAAGGAACCTTACCATCATCATGGCGTTAAGTACTCAACAATCGTCTCCTGGGGATGTCTATCCGTACCTGTATATTTGAGTGCACTAACGCGTTCGTCCATAAGTGGATGTAATCGATTTAAAACAATTTTCTTCTGTGTGTTTGTATATATGAGGGATATGTCGTATCTCGAGGTACGTAACGTCTAATGTTAAGATCGACTCCAAGCCAAGAAGCCAAACATCAATAGCCAGCGCATGAGTAATACGTCCAATATATATGCATAATACACGAAAGTGATCGGGCGGAGTGAACAACGGCGCTTATTGGAGTAATGAGAATTAGAAAATGTAGTAAGCGTAGACAAAGCAGAACCAATCGTCTGAAGTAAACAGGTCCCCCGGGCTCAGAAGTATAGGATGTTTTAGCGTGTTCACAATTTGGGAATACAAAGATATTAAATTCGACATTCTACAAAGGTCTTGCACTGTTACAATTGTTTCCAAAATCGTTTTATTGATGTAAGTGCACAGAAGGAAGTCATAGAAGTCTGCAAAAGGGCGGCAGACATTTTTACAAAACAAAAAACAGTCGTCTTTCTTCATTTGAGCTACGTACCATTTTCAGTCAGGGGCAATACATTTTAGAATGTTTCGCCTATTATCATTATTTTTTTTTTTTTTTTTTTTTTTTTTTTTTTTTTTTTTTTTTTTTTTTTTTTTTTTTTTTTTTTTTTTTTTTTTTTTTTTTTTTTTTTTTTTTTTTTTTTTTTTTTTTTTTTTTTTTTTTTTTTTTTTTTTTTTTTTTTTTTTTTTTTTTTTTTTTTTTTTTTTTTTTTTTTTTTTTTTTTTTTTTTTTTTTTTTTTTTTTTTTTTTTTTTTTTTTTTTTTTTTTTTTTTTTTTTTTTTTTTTTTTTTTTTTTTTTTTTTTTTTTTTTTTTTTTTTTTTTTTTTTTTTTTTTTTTTTTTTTTTTTTTTTTTTTTTTTTTTTTTTTTTTTTTTTTTTTTTTTTTTTTTTTTTTTTTTTTTTTTTTTTTTTTTTTTTTTTTTTTTTTTTTTTTTTTTTTTTTTTTTTTTTTTTTTTTTTTTTTTTTTTTTTTTTTTTTTTTTTTTTTTTTTTTTTTTTTTTTTTTTTTTTTTTTTTTTTTTTTTTTTTTTTTTTTTTTTTTTTTTTTTTTTTTTTTTTTTTTTTTTTTTTTTTTTTTTTTTTTTTTTTTTTTTTTTTTTTTTTTTTTTTTTTTTTTTTTTTTTTTTTTTTTTTTTTTTTTTTTTTTTTTTTTTTTTTTTTTTTTTTTTTTTTTTTTTTTTTTTTTTTTTTTTTTTTTTTTTTTTTTTTTTTTTTTTTTTTTTTTTTTTTTTTTTTTTTTTTTTTTTTTTTTTTTTTTTTTTTTTTTTTTTTTTTTTTTTTTTTTTTTTTTTTTTTTTTTTTTTTTTTTTTTTTTTTTTTTTTTTTTTTTTTTTTTTTTTTTTTTTTTTTTTTTTTTTTTTTTTTTTTTTTTTTTTTTTTTTTTTTTTTTTTTTTTTTTTTTTTTTTTTTTTTTTTTTTTTTTTTTTTTTTTTTTTTTTTTTTTTTTTTTTTTTTTTTTTTTTTTTTTTTTTTTTTTTTTTTTTTTTTTTTTTTTTTTTTTTTTTTTTTTTTTTTTTTTTTTTTTTTTTTTTTTTTTTTTTTTTTTTTTTTTTTTTTTTTTTTTTTTTTTTTTTTTTTTTTTTTTTTTTTTTTTTTTTTTTTTTTTTTTTTTTTTTTTTTTTTTTTTTTTTTTTTTTTTTTTTTTTTTTTTTTTTTTTTTTTTTTTTTTTTTTTTTTTTTTTTTTTTTTTTTTTTTTTTTTTTTTTTTTTTTTTTTTTTTTTTTTTTTTTTTTTTTTTTTTTTTTTTTTTTTTTTTTTTTTTTTTTTTTTTTTTTTTTTTTTTTTTTTTTTTTTTTTTTTTTTTTTTTTTTTTTTTTTTTTTTTTTTTTTTTTTTTTTTTTTTTTTTTTTTTTTTTTTTTTTTTTTTTTTTTTTTTTTTTTTTTTTTTTTTTTTTTTTTTTTTTTTTTTTTTTTTTTTTTTTTTTTTTTTTTTTTTTTTTTTTTTTTTTTTTTTTTTTTTTTTTTTTTTTTTTTTTTTTTTTTTTTTTTTTTTTTTTTTTTTTTTTTTTTTTTTTTTTTTTTTTTTTTTTTTTTTTTTTTTTTTTTTTTTTTTTTTTTTTTTTTTTTTTTTTTTTTTTTTTTTTTTTTTTTTTTTTTTTTTTTTTTTTTTTTTTTTTTTTTTTTTTTTTTTTTTTTTTTTTTTTTTTTTTTTTTTTTTTTTTTTTTTTTTTTTTTTTTTTTTTTTTTTTTTTTTTTTTTTTTTTTTTTTTTTTTTTTTTTTTTTTTTTTTTTTTTTTTTTTTTTTTTTTTTTTTTTTTTTTTTTTTTTTTTTTTTTTTTTTTTTTTTTTTTTTTTTTTTTTTTTTTTTTTTTTTTTTTTTTTTTTTTTTTTTTTTTTTTTTTTTTTTTTTTTTTTTTTTTTTTTTTTTTTTTTTTTTTTTTTTTTTTTTTTTTTTTTTTTTTTTTTTTTNTTCCAAAAAGGGTTAGCGATTCTATAAGATTATTGAATGAGTCACTACTGTCATTTAAAAAATAAGTTGCATCGTCAGCAAATAGGGACTGTTTAATTTCTTCGTCTGGTTCTAGCGATATTCCCTTAATAAGTTTATTTGATTGGATATAGTGTGATAGATACTCGATGCATATAATAAATAGCGAGGATGAAAGTGGACATCCTTGTCTTACCCCTCGTTCGATGTTAAAACTGTTTGAAAAAAAGCCTTTGTTAATAATAATGCTGTTTATATCGGTATAAAAAAGTTTAACCCATTTAATTAGACTTTCACCAAAATTCATATTTTCTAAGCAAGAGAACATAAACGAATGGTCTAGTGAATCGAAAGCTTTTTCGAAGTCTGCAAAGAAAATAAGGCCAGATTTGTTTGGTTGGTTGAAATAATTTATGCATTCTTGTATCAGACGTACGTTTTCACCAATGTAACGTCCTTTAATGAAACCAGATTGAGATCTTGAAATGATTGATGGTATTATCATTATATTATGGCGGGACTACAGTGTAAATCTTTGCTCTGCACGTTTGTAGCTAGTTCCACCTCTTGCGACATCTTCGGAGCCAGGGTCAAGCTTGATTAAAACTCACCGATTCTTCCTAGGTCTGAGAACATTTTCCGCAAATAAGACGCACTGCATCTGTAATTATCCGCCGTTCTCTCATGTACATATGTGTACCTCTCTTGCCAAGTCATAGTCTTGAAAATAAGGTCCTGCCTGCACTGGATCGCATTGCAATACACGGTTGAAGAATTTTGTGGAATCCGTTTTTTTTCCACAGCTAATCTTCATCTCCGATTAGTTTGTGGTAGTCACTTAGTTTTATCCCCTGTGTGCACTAACTATAGGAAGCCAGCGAGAGTTCTCCAAGTAGTAGTTGTTTAACAAATCGAAAAAGCATTGCCCTGAACATAGAATTTTGTGCGTAAAGGGTCATCCCAGATTAGCCATGCAGTTCGCACAGGCTAATCAGGGGCGACACTTTCCGCTTTTATGGTATTTTTCGATTAAAGGAGTCTCTTCTTAGCGAAAATTCAGTCAAGGCGGAAAGTGGCTACCCTGAACATGCTAATCTGGGACGGCACTTTTCGCACATGCATTTAGCCCTTTTTCCAGAGCAAGACTCAACTAACTGAACGAACTTCAACGAAGACCTTCGCTATTAACACTGTCATGCATCGAATGATACATGACACTTTTTCACGATAACCCATTTAACCCAATATTGATTTCCAATTAACGTTACAAACGATGTATTATTTGTATAACAAATGTTTTTTTTTTTTTATAGAATCGTTTGTGCCATGCCACCAAATAGGTAATTGTTGGCATTGTAAAGATGCTCGAACTCAAATCTTAAAATTAATGTTTTACTGATGCTTTAACCTTAGAGAAAATAATATGCATGTTTAACCTATCATTACATGATGCTTTGAATGAGTTAGGAAACTATTATCAACCCAATAGAAAGCATCTTGTTATTATTGCCAACTTTAAGAAATACGTTAAGCTTATCATCCGCAATTTATATGAAAATTAATGATATAACATATCCAATTAACATACAGTGAAAATCATGGGCACTTAATTGAATTATTTTAATAATAACAGATTATATCTCAGAGTAGATGAGACACAAGAAAAATGTATTATCTTTGAAACTTTTACTTATTTTATTTAAATAATAGGGAAATCCCATACTGGGTCTCCATGTCATGTTTAATACACAAAAAAGTTCAGCTCAAAATCTCCATTAAAACTCAGTAACAGTAACATCGACATTGGTAAAAATGGCCCAAAATGCACTCTCAAGCTATTTCGACGCACGAATGTAGCACAATATCTCCATCAAAACTCACGTTATTGAGTGGAGAACTATTTTTCTATTTTAAGTAATATTGACATGCATCTCACTGGCCCCAAGCTATGTATGCATATAAGCTACATTCACACACGATGTCAGCAAACTATCACCGTCAACACTGAACTTTTTTTATAGCAGAAACCTGTTTGTGTTTTAGTTATATTGACCTAGCCGCAATATAACCCGACTGACCACAAAATGTCTGCATGTACCTACAGACAAAGTTTCAATACAATAACTCCACCCAAACTTAAGTGATTGAGCGTAAGTCTTTTTTTTGTTTTACACATGACCTTCATCTTGAGCCGATTAGCCCCAATTACAAAATCAGTCTGTCTCATTGAAAGCTTGCAGTGTCTCTGTAAGTGTAAAATAAAACAGTCGTGCCCCATTCATATCACTACATTCATCACAATAGTTTAATCAGTTAGTCTCAAACACTTTTAAGATATATCATCGGTTGCACTGCATTATACATACACCATAGGCAAAGGTTATGTTTAGAACATGTTAATGTATCTAACAGGCAACAGGTAGTTCACAGGGACTCTAAATCTAAATAAGACAGAAATATATTCGTTAACACAGGTTTGTCAATAGCGTTGCTTAATCATTTGCTTTGGCTTGGACGACATAAGGTTCGACATTTCAATAGGTGAAGTACATCGGTAAACCAAAAATCAAGTATAACAACTAAATCATTTGACATAATCGTCAATCAAAATTGCACAATGGCATGCTCTGTATTTGAGTTTCAGGAATAAACTCTGACCATGTACGAAAAGACAATCAATTTGCGACCCCAAATATTGACCCATATCTTAACAGTGTACACCAGTACAATTTACATACCATATTTGATGTATTAGACCATACACTAGATGAAAAAAGCGATGACGTTAAGTGCAATTATGTGTTTGAGCTCGATTAAAAATATCAAACATATATCTTTCAAATTCTGTCCCTGGTGTGCACCATAGGGTTAATTGTAAACCTGTTTAATATGTTTCCCGAGGTAATGTTGATATTTTACCCTTGCACCAATCCGGTCGTGGACCATGGCAAGGACATAGATACAAAGGGTAAACCTAATACGTTTCTTTACCTGAAACGATTATTGCTTATTGAATTATTCCCAAACGCGAGGTTTCACACGTCTTACATCAATAATGGCAAATATAGTGTCATTAAAAATGAATCATGCTAACAGCAACTTCCATAGGACATATGATATGTACACATAAAGCGGTAAAAATTAAGAATTTGCGGAACTAGGCAGACTGTTTCCCCCATGGACAGTTTACTTAAATTGCAAACGGTTGCCAAACAATAACTCCTGGCTTCGCCCAGTTCTAATATAAGAAACTCATAACTACAGTTATCAGCTAAATAAGTTCACTATTGCAGTTATTTTCATTCTTATCCGTGTTGTCCCTATCGGAGCGTAGAGCATTCACCACATCATGCCAATTGTTTCTGTCCATGAGCGAGACATTCACAGCTCGGCAACCAGCGCCAAGAACAAGTGGGCCTTCCACGTCTTCTGGTGTTTTCCAATCCATGGTCTGTCTTGCTAAGTTTGGTAGTCGATGGAAGAAGTCAGTGATTGATTGATTTTGCATTCTTGTCAAAGATTCCGGGTAGAAGCCTGTCTCATTTAAAATAAGCAGATTCATGTGTACGCAATTCAGTTCTTCTGAAGGTTTTGAAGAGTACCGTAAAGTTCCATTTCTTGGATTACTTGCTAGAAATGGTTGCTTACAAGCCCCGATATGTGGTGACTACATTAATTGGGATACCATTATGATTCAGTCGACCACAGTGTGTCTCTGTAAGCTATTGAATGTATAAATAAAAAGTTCCATCTTACCAGTATTTTGATAGCTCAATGATATTGCAGACGTGTTTGGTCTCACATTATCTACAAGTCATGAAGCTTGCTCGCTCTTCTCTAATATTTCTGTCTTGCATCAGTGTTCAATCTTTCTTATATAATTTGAGTTTGCTGGAAAACGATAGAAGCTTGATATCCCATTCAAGCAAATAGACCTTATTTAGTATTTTAACAAGGTTTCCTTTATGCCAATCTACATAATCGTCGGTGTTTTACATGTTGTGGACGTGGTAAAACCTGATGTATTATGTGACGTGTAATTTCCTATTTGGGAATTGTTCCCGTGCATATTGCCCGGTCTGTAAATTGTATCGGTTTGGATGTGTGCTTGACAGGAGCATTACATTTGGTAGTTTGCCGGTGATCTGTTTAAAGGAACTTAAATCATCATCCTGCTGTGTCTCAAAAACTGTGTTTTCCATCCAGCGGTCCGTTTATCTTGTTTTCGGATCTCCTTCTTTTGTAGGGAACTGTACTTACTGAATTCAATGTTCTGTTTTATTTGGTCTTTGCTTTTTGGAGCTCTGGATAGTTCAATTTGAGAATCAAGTCCGAAAGCCGGGCCTCTCCTCTCAGACTGATGTGAATGTGTTTTATACAGACGCATGTATTCTCAACGGAGTCATCATAGATACCCGGTAGCAAAGGAACGGTTTGGACTACAGTGAGCAAAGCACGCAAGGAGCCTCCGAGACCCATCAGACGGAAACCCGTATTGAGAACCTGAGACGAGCACTCCGACAGTTAAAGCGACGATACAGAGAGAGTCCATCGCTGGAACGTCTCTGTATGTATCTAAACTAAGGGATGCAGCAGAGCACTCAGCTGAAATCTCTGCGAAAGCGGAAAATACGAAGAGGAAGGCAAGTAGCGGACCAAGAAGAGGTTTGCGTTCACGGCCAATCCATACAAGTTTGCTCGTAATCTACTAGACAAGGAGCGGTCAGGAAGTCCCGAAACCCCAGTGAAAGAGGTAGAAAGATACCTCCGCGAGACGCATTCCGACGGAAGGAAGAACGGCGCTCTATGAAGCTGTGATCGCTTAGTACCAGCAGCACCTCCTTTACAGCAGAGCGAACACTGGGGGACACCTGAAGGTGGTATGGGGTAAAAGCGAAGAACCAGCTGCCTGGAAGGAAGCAGAAGGAATTTGTGTAAGAAACAATAAATACTTATGGATTCATCGGTGTAACAGCTTCGTTATTGCATGCTATGCGGTGAATGAGTGAAGAATTCTAGACTTCTAGTGAATGATAACCTGATCATTTTCAGTGAAGTACGCTAATGCAAATTCCACCATGGCACACCGTATACAGATCCTCTCGTTTCCAAATGTTGAAAAAACAATATTTCGCCTGATAGTGCCATCTCGGATGTTTTATTGGCTCGTTTATTAATGTGTCTCCAAAAAGGGGTGGCGCCAGAGATTAGCGGCCGTTTATATGATTATTCGTAATGGTTGTATTTCTTGAAAGTCAATAATATTTTTGTCTCCGTAAAGAAAAACTAGCTACGTTCTACGTACAGGTAATCGATGACACGATCCATTGAAGTTAAATAAATAAGTAAAACCAATCAAAGTGACAAAGTCAAAGGTCATGAATAAGAAACTACTTTCAATAATTGTCCATGAACCCGAGGGGACGATGTCCTTCGGGCGCTACTAGTAAATAGTTGAGGCAGAATTGAGACAGTATTATGCGCTCTCAAACTTGAAGATAAGGGTTATATTTTGACATCTTTGCACTGCACCGGGTCATATCATTTTTTCATCAACATGTTGAATGTAAAGTCGAATTTCTCCACCAATACGATTGTTTTAAGAAACCCTGGCGGATATGTTACTCGGGGGACATTGGTTGATATCATTTTCGGTGCAAAAACTTTTTCACTGGCATACCTTTAAAGAAATGTGTAAATAAAGTGCTAAATATGGGGACAAATCCCTGCATCGTCGACTTCAAATAGCCATATTTCAATAAATCCTGAATAATAATAACCAGGATTTTTCTAACATACATGATTATACCTCCTTTGCATATACCAAAAGATATTTTAATTCAAAAATGCCTTTAAACAATTATAGAATTGGATTTACTTACCGTACCGAAATTCAGCAAAATTTATCGGAAACTTTTCCAAGCACGTCCAACTTTTCAAATCATATCGGGTTTCCGGGGCTGATCATACCTTCATGCGATGTTGTCCCTTGGCCAACTTCAGAAGAAAGGCGATTCGTCCAATTAAACCAATACAAAAAATAAGTAGCCTGATTGGCTACCCCCGAATATGGACAAAAAGGATAAAGAAAGAAAATTACTGCAATGGTGAACTTATTTAGCTGATAACTGTAGTTATAAGTTACTTATAATATATCTGGGCTAAACCAGAGGTCATTGTTATGCAACAGTTTTTAATATTAGGGAACTGTCCATAGTGGAAACAGTCTGCCTAGTTCCGCGAATTCTTAATTCTTACCGCTTTATGTATATATATCATATTTCCCAAAGGGGCGGCTGTTAACATTTTTAATGACACTGTATTGGTCATTAGTAATAATAGTTTCAGGTAAAGAAACATATCGGGTTAACCCTTTGTAATTATGCCAATGACCATGGTTAACCGGATTTTGTGCAAGAGTAAAATATCAACAAACTCATATACATAATTGCATTTGACGTCATCGCTTTGTCAGGTACGTGTATGGTCTAATACATCAAATATAGAATGTAAATTTTACCCACAGTTAAGATATGGGTCAATATTTGGGGTCGTAAATTGAGTGTCTCTTTCGTTCATGGTAAGAGTTTATTCCTGAAACTCAAATACAGGGCATAACATGGAGCGATTTTGATAGTCGATTATATCGAATAATTTAGTTTATATGCGATATATATTTTGGTAAATATCATAGCGTTATATTTAATTTTTGTTTTTCCGATGTACTTTACCTTTTGAAAATTCAATTTCTTACCTTGTATCGTCGACGCCAAAACAAATGTTAAGAATCGCTAATGGCAAATCCGTATTAACGAATATACCCCGTTAGTTCTGTCTTATTTAGATTTAGAATGGCTGTGAACTACCTGTGGCCTATTAGATATATTAACATTTTCTAAACATAACCTTTGCCTATGTTGTATAAATTATGCAGTGCAACCGATGAGATTTATTAAACTGTGTTGGACACTTACAGACTAAACTATTGTGATGAATTCAGTGGTTTGAATTGCACACGACTGTTTTTTTCAAGGAATACACTTACATAGACACTGCAAGTTATTGTCAGTGCTTTCTACGTTACTCCTTTACTTGTCAAGTGATACATGTGTATGTACAGAGATCAAGAAAGCATCATTATAGTGCCGATCACAGCAAAACGCACATTGTTTAGGCAAGTGTGTTCCCAGACGCAGGTATACAATATGTGTTTTTCTAGATTGCCCGCCTTTGAAAATGTCATAAAAGCATGCGTTAAAATAGCTTAATATAGGTGTGTTGCACAGTAGTAATGTGCCTTCAATGCAGTTCGATTGTATAGCAGCTTGTCTTCGTGAATTTAGACCATCTATCATTCTTTTTATTTTCCTAATATGTGACGTAGCAGCTTTACGATTATATCTTGCAAATAAACGCTGAAAGTTACGTTAATACGTAAACATGTACTTTTTAACTATTGCCACTGAGTTGTGTTGGCCCAGTGTTCGACTACAAGTGCAGATTTATCTTCTGATTACTTCATGGATATCATGATTAACGAAGTGGAAAATCCTTGTTATTAAAATGTGTGGACGGCGTCATAAAGATGGTTTCCGGTTAACAATTTTAGTTTCAATGTACGAATCTTGATGAAACTTTGGAAGATTGTAGCAAGCCTTCCAGGAGACCTAGATTGAGGTTTGGGTGGAGTTATTTAAACTTTTTCTGTTGGTCGGTTACATGCAGACCTTTTTTTTGGCCAGTCGGGTTATGGTGATGCTAAGTCAATATACCTTAAATATAAAAGGTTCCTGTTCAAAAAGTTCAGTGTTGACGGAGATACTATGCTGAAATCGTGTGTGAGTGTAGCTTATATGCATACTTAGCTTGGGGCCAGTGAGATGNACTACCACCACCACCACCACCACCACCACCACCACCACCACCACGTATGCCCACAATGGCTGCTACTACAACTTATAGCCCATATAGGGGGCATGCATGTTTTACAAACAGCCCTTGTTAATAGATTAATTTAATTAAGTGTCCAGGATAAAAAGGGTCCATGATTTTCAATGTATGTTTATTAGATATGTTATGTGTTTTTTTCTGTTGTTTTTTTTCTCACAATATTTGCGGATGATAAGCTATGCGTATTTCCTACAGTTGAAAATAAAAACAAGATGCTGTCGATTGGGTTGATAATAGTTTCCTTCCTCATTGTAAGCATCATGAAATGATAGGTTGAACATGCATATAATTTTCTATAATTTAAAACCTCACTCAAACAGTGCCAATTTTAGTTCTTGATCTTGAGGCGACAGTGTCCCGAATCTTTGAGATTAGGGGCTTTGAACTCAAGTCTGAACCAAATTATCAAAAACGTCACGATTGCGTCTCGACGTCGTCTCGACAATGGCCCGATTCTACCGAATGTGATCCGAGAACCATAACCATAAACTTCATCGCTATTTGACGAGGCAAAACAAATGGAAGGAAATACAGGATGGAGTCAGAAGGGCTCGAGGCGGCTGCACGATGACGACTTTCATACTGTTGAAATATATTTACAACCATCCAGCAATTCAGGACAATCTCTTTTCCTTGCTGGATGAGGAGGGCAATATCGTCTTCTCTGTGCAAGCTAAAATAGTAGGATTCTGCTTGTGAACATGTACATAAACGTATATGTACAAACAAGAGTGAGAGCCAGTGTTTTCTGTACGTCTGGAACACAGTGAAGCTATCACACAGTTTATTCGCGATGTCAAAAGCATGTATTTCACATTAGTATTACTTGATCTTACCAACGCATATGATGGACCCACCCCTTATCAACCACAGTATTTTGTATAACACTATACAGTAGGGTCAGACAAATTTATTTACCGTCCCTGGGTGGATAGGATTTCAGATGCCTGAACGAAAAAAAGTTCAACTGCAGAGAGACGACTGTTGTTTTGTTTTGGTAAAAATGTCTGCCACCCTTTTGTAGACTTCCTTCTGTGCACTCAAATCAACGAAACGATTTTGGAAGCAATGGTAACAGTGTACGACCTTTATAGATTGGCAAATATAATTTATGTTTATTCCCAAATGGTGAACACGCTAAAACATCCTATACTTCTGAGCCCAGGGGACCTCTTTACTTCAGACGATTGGTTCTGCTTTGTGTACGCTAACTATATTTTCTAATTCTCATGACTCCAATAATCACCGGTGTTTTACCCCGTCCGATCACTTTCGTGTAGTATGTATATATATTGGACGTATTACTCATGCGCTGGCAATTGATGTTTGGCTTCTTGGCTCGAGGTCGATCTTGAATTACATAAGACATTACGTACCTCTAGATACGATATATCCCCCATATAAACAAACACACAGAAGTAAATTGTTTTAAAGCGTGTACATGCACGTATGGACGAACGCCTAAGCGCACTCAAACATACAGGTACATACAGACGTCCTTAGAAGACGACTGTTGAGTACTTTAAAAGCCACTAAAAGTATTACCGGTCCGTAAAAATAGCATAACTACTGTCTCAGATGTCCTTTCAAACACAATTTTTCTCTACAATTGGGGATTTTTTATGCCGAAAACATATCTTTGATGAGCTTTCTTAAGAATTTTCTAGACGAGTTTATTTATCAGTTTGTTGTCGAATAACCCACGGTCACGAGTATTGATGAGTAGGAATTAAACCACGCGTGCGAAGCGAGCGATCAGTGGATAAAATCAAAGATCCAATATGACGTCATATTTATCGATACAAAAGTGATTGAAACATGCTGATAACTGATACAAGTTTGATACAGTTTAAATTTTATGCAAATATTATTAAAGAATTAGCGACTATGTTTATGTTTGTTACATTACGTTGAACACAAAAGAAAAGATTGTAACGGTTTGTTTAATTTCACGAAAAACTTTCAAAACATTAGGCTCCGTCCATAAATATTGCAGAATCTATCACTTGATTACCTTGATTTTCTATAGAAAACAAGAGGCGTGTCTTGGAACAATAAATACTTAATGAAATCATCAGTGTCACAGTGTCTTATTGCATGCCATGAATGAGTGAATAATGCTAGACTGTTGATGAATGATAACCTATCATTTCACACAAGTTCGCTCATTCAAATTTCACCATGTCACAACGTATAAAGGTCCTCACATTTCCAAAAAGGTTGTGATCACATGTTTCTTTACATTTGAGGATGAATTCAATCTTCGCTTTATCATTCTAAATTGGTCGATTGTTTTTAAATAAGGTAAAGACTAGTATGTTGAAAAAAACAATCTACCACTCTTTAGTGACATCTCGGAAGTAGTATTAACTCGTTTATCAATGCATCTCCGAATAGGGGTGGCGCCAGAGATTACTGGCCGTGTATGTGATTATTCGTAGTGGTTTTATTACTTGAACGTCAATAATTTTGAAGCGTTGTCTCCGTAAAAATAAATTAGCTACGTTCTTTGTACATGTAATCGATGACGTCCATTGACTTCCAATAAATAATTCAAACCATTCAAAGTGACAAAGGTCATGAATAAGAAACTACTTTCAATAATTGTCCATGAACCCGAGGGGACGATGTGCTTCGGGCGCTACTAGTAAATTGTTACGGCAGAATTGAGACAGTATCATGAGCACTCAAACCTAAAGATAAGGTTTAGCTAGGAAATTATAAAATATGCATTTGTGACGTCGCATTTTTGTCTCTGTATTATAACAACGCGTAAATATTCGTGGATGAGGCATATGAGGCAGGGTCAAAGCATATTCCAACTTTTACGATGGGTTTCAAACGATTCAGAATGCTACACCTTGCACAAAAACTGAAATTATATACCTGTTGTTTATAATAAAATATATATATCATCATCATACCCTGATGCGATGTTGTCCCTTTGACAACTTCTGAAGAACTAGAGAATGGAAATTCGCCCAATTTAACCAATAACAAAATCGAGAAGCCTGTAATTTGACTCCTTGTTTCCAAACTGTCAAAATTCCCCGGACCCTGTCTAAAGAAAGTGTGATGTGACGAAACAATGCACTACATTGTCGCGTGCTCCCACGTGGGCTTTCGTAGCAATCAGTTGCTTGTTACCGCAAATGCCTCCAGATGAACCGCCCGAGGAAACGCGAAGCGTGGCAAATTAATATTTCAAAATTTAGGCAGATTAATTAGTTTCCAAGACGACGGCGAACGACGCTCATGGGACAGCGAGCTCAAGTGAGGGGCTCCATCGAGCGAATAAAAGTCGTAGATTTCTCTAATATGCTTGTTTCTGATTCATTGTTTTTTTTCAATTGTGGGAGGAAAGTAAACAACGTTTCGCATTAGAGAATCTTTATCTATATCCATTCTTACGTGCTGTTTGATGAATGTGGTGCCTGTAAATAAATACAATGTGTGAATAGGTCTTAAATGAGTGCAAATTAAATAACTGTGCACACATGTACAATTTCTATTAAATGTCTAAATGGAGCATTAAGTATAGTAACGACTAATTGTATCAAAAAGTGCATCGGTTAAAATTATTTTGGGCTGCATATTACAATTAAAGGAAACATTTAACCCAGCAAAGTAGCAATGTTTCGATCATTTAATACCAGCCACACTCTCATTTCTCATTTCAAAACAATCAACATAGACTGAACAGTTCATTTTCTAATAAGACCCCCATCAACATCATCCTTGTTAATGTTCTCATTTTTCCTCAATTAACATCATCAGCAAGTTCATGTTCTCATGTGACCACCATCAACATCATCAGTACAGTTCATGTTCACATTTGACCTCCATCAACATCATGATAACAGTTCATGTTCTTATGAGACCCCCATCAACATCATCATTAGTGTTCATTTTTGCATTAGACCACCATCAACATCATCACTACTGTTCATGTTCTCATTAAACCCACATCACAATCATCATTACTATTCATGTTTTCATAAGAAAACCATCAGCATCATGAGTACAGTCTATGTTCCCATGTGACCACCAAGAACAACATGATTACTGTTCATGTTCTCATTAGATACCCATCAACATCATCATTACACTTCATGTTCTGATAAGACCTCCATCAACATCATGATTACTGTTCATGTTCAGTTGGCCACCATCAACATCATCACTACAAATCATGTTCTCATTAGAACCCCAGCAACCTCATCATTGCAGTTCATGTTCTCCTTAGACCATCATCAACACCATTCTTACACATCATTACAGTCCATGTTCTCATTAGACAACCATCAACATCATCATAACAGTTCATGTTCTCATTTGACCTCCCATCAAACTCATAATTACAGTTCGTGTTCTCATTTGACCCGCATCAACCCCTTAGATTTCACTTCATGTTCTCATGTTATCTCCGATCAACATCATCATTACAGTTCATGGTCTCATTTGACCCCCATCTACCTCATCATAACAGTTCATGTTCTTATAAGACCACCATCAACATCATCATTAAAGTTCATGTTCTAATGAGACCACAATCAACATCATCATTACAGTTCATGTTCTCTAAAGACAAAAATCAACATCATCATTATAATTCACCTTCGTATTTGACCACCATCAACATAATCTTACAGTTCATGTTCTCATTTGACCACAATCAGCATTATGATTACACTTCATGTTCACATTTGACCACAATCAACGTCATCATAACAGTTAATGTTCTCATAAGACCAATATTAATATCACCATAACCATTCATGTTCTAATTAGACAACCATCACCGTCATCATTTTAGTGCATGTTCTCATTAGACGAACATCAACATCATTCTAACACATCATTACAGTTCATGTTCTCATTAGATAAACCTCAACACCATCATTACAGTTCATGTTCTCATAAGACGAAAATCAACATCATCATTTAGTTCATGTTCTCATTAGACCACCATCAACCTTATCAATGCAGTTCATGTGCTCATTGGACCACCATCAACATCATCATTCAGTTCATGGTCTCATTAGACCACCATCAGGATCATCATTTAGTTCATGTTCTCATTAGACCACCATCAATCTTATCAATGCAGTTCATGTGCTCATTGGACCATCACCAACACCTTCATTACATTTAACGTTCACATTTGACCATGAACATCATCAGTACAGTTCATGTTCAATTTGACAACCATCACCATCATTATAACAGCTCATGTTCTAATTAGACCACCATCAACATCATCATTCAGTTCATGGTCTCATTAGACCACCATCAACCTTATCAATGCAGTTCATGTGCTCATTGGACCACCATCAACATCATCATTCAGTTCATGGTCTCATTAGACCACCATCAGGATTATCATTTAGTTCCTTGCCTCATTAGACCACCATCAACTTTATCAATGCAGTTCATTAGCTCATTGGACCATCACCAACACCTTCATTACATTTAACGTTCACATTTGACCATCAACATCATCAGTACAGTTCATGTTCAATTTGACAACCATCACCATCATTATTACAGCTCATGTTCTAATTTGACCACCATCAACATCATCATTCAGTTCATGGTCTCATTAGACCACCATCAGGATCATCATTACAGTTCATGTTTTCATAAGACCACCATCAACACCATTATTAAAGTTCATGTTCTAATGAGACCACCATCAACATCATCATTACAGTTCATGATCTCATAAGCCAACCATCAACAGCATCATTACAGATCATATTCTCATAAGACCACCATCAACATCATCACTACTGCTCATGTTCTCATTAGACCACCATCAACATCATCATAACAGTTCATGTTATCATTAGACCATCATCAATACCATCATTCAGTTCATATTCTCATTAGACCACCATCAACATCATCATTGCAGTTCATGTTCTCATAAGACAACCATCAACCCCATCATTAAAGTTCATGTTCTCATAAGACCACCATCAACAGCATCATTACAATACATATTCAAATTTGACCACCATCAACCGCATCATTACAGTTCATATTCTCATAAGAACACCATCAACCTCATCATAACAGTGAATGTTCTCATTAGATCCACATTAACCTCATTATTATAGTACATGTTCTCATTTGACCCACATCAACCTCATCATTACAGTTCATGTTCTCATGTGACCCACATCAACCTCATCATTATAGTTCATGTTCTCATTTGACCACCATCAACATCATCAGTACAGTTCATGTACTCATTTGACACACATCAACCTCATCATTACAGTTCATGTTTTCATTCGACCCCCATCAACCTCAGCATTACAGTTCATGTTCTCATTTGACCCACATCAACATCATCATTACAGTTCATGTTCTCATTAGACCACCATCAACATCATCATTACAGTTTATGTACTCATTTGACCCATATCAACCTCATCATTACAGTTCATGTTCTCATTCGACCCCCCTCAACCTCATTATAACTGTTCATGGTCTCATTTGACCCCCATCAACCTCATCATTACATTTCATGTTCTCATTAGACCACCATCAACCTCATCATTGCAGTTCATGTTCTCATTTGACCACCATCAACCTCATCCTTACAATTCATGTTCTCATAAAATCGCCATCAACATCATGATTACAGTTTATGTTCAAATTAGACCACCATCAAACTCATCCTTACAGTTCATGTTCTCATAAGACAACCATCAACATCATCATTACAGTTCATATTCTCATAAGACCACCATCAACATAATCGTTACAGTTCATGTCTCATAAGACCACCATCAACATCATTATTAAAGTTCATGTTATCATTAGACCAACATCAATATTACAGTTCATGTTCTCATTTGACCACCATCACCATCATCATTAAAGTTCATGTTCACATTTGAAAACCATCAATAAAGTTTATGTTCTTATGAGACCACCATCAACGTCATCATCACAGTTCATGTTCTCATAAAACAACCATCAACATCATGATCACAGAACATGTTCAAATTTGACCACCATCAGCCTCATCATTACGGTTCATGTTCTCATACGACCACCATCAACATCATCTTTACTGTTCATGTTCTCATAAAACAACCATCAACATCCTCATTAGAGTTGACCTTCATATTTGACAACCATAAACATTATCATTACAGTTCATGTCCTCATATGACCACAATCAACATCATGATTACACTTCATGTTCACATTTGACCACAATCAACATCATCTTAACAGTTTATGTTCTCATAAGACCAATATTAATATCACCATAACCATTCATGTTCTAATAAGACAAGCCTCAACATAATCATTTTAGTTCATGATTGCATTAGACGAACATCAACATCGTCCTTACACATCATTACAGTTCATGTTCTCATCACAAAAACCTCAACATCATCATAACAGTTCATGTTCTCATTAGACAACCATCAACATCATGATTTCAGTTGATGTTCTCATTAGACCAGCATCACCATCAACATCATCATTCAGTTCATGTTCTCATTCGACCACCATCAACCTCATCATTGCAGTTCATGTTCTCATTAGAACATCACCAACATCTTCATTACAGTTAACGTTCACATTTGACCAGCAACATCATCATCATTACAGATCATGTTCTCATAAGACAACCATCAACATCATCATTACAATTAATGTTCAAATTTGACCACCATCAGCATCATCATAACAGTTCATGTTCTCATTAGATCCCATTAACATTACCATAACAGTTCATGTTATCATTAGACCAACATCAAATCACCATTACAGTTCATGTTCTCATAAGACCACCATCAACATCATCATAAAAATTCATGTTATCATGAGACCAACATCAAAATCATGATAACAGTTCATGTTTTGATAAGACCACCATCAACATCATCATTACAGTTCATGTTCTCATTAGACCCCCAATCAACGCCATCATTAAAGTTCATGTTCTTATCAGACCACCATCAACATCATGATTACAGTTCATGTTCTCATTAGACCACAATCAACATCAGCATTACAGTTCATGTTCTCAAATGACCACCATCAATCATCATTAAAGTTCATGTTCTCATTTGAAACCAATCAACATCATCATTACAGTTCATGTTCACATTTTACCACCATCAACATAATGATTACAGTTCATGTTCACATTTGACCAACATCAACATAATGATTACAGTTCATGTTCACATTTGACCAATATCAACATAATGATAACAGTTCATGTTCTGATTAGACCAACATCAACATAATGATTACAGTTCATGTTCACATTTGACCACCACCAACATCATCATTATAGTTCATATTGTCAGTTGACCAACATGAAAATTATCATTACAGTTCATGTTATCATTTGACCGCCATCAAAATCATCATAACAGTTCATGTTCTTATTTGACCACCATCAAAATCATCATTCGGTTCATGTTCTCATTAGACCACCACCAACATCATCATTACAGTACATGTTCTCAGTTACCCAACATTTAAATCGTAATTACAGCTCATGTTCTCATTTGACCACAATCAACATCATCATGCAGTTCATGTTCTCATTAGACCACCACCAACATCAATATTACAGTTCATGTTCTCATTTGACCACCATCAAAATGGTCACTACAGCTCATGTTCTCATTTGACCACCATCAACATCATCATGACAGTTCATGTTCACATTTGACCAACATCAACATTATGATAACAGTTCATGTTTTCATTTGAACAACATCAACATTATGATTTCATATAATGTTCACATTTGACCACCATCAACATCATCATAACAGTTCATGAACAAATTTGATTAACATCATCATTACAGTTCCATGTTCACATTTGACAAACATCAACATCATCATTTCAGTTCATGTTCACATTTGACAAACATCAACATTATGATTACAGTTCATGTTCTCATAAGACCAATGTTAATATCATCATTACAGTTCAAGTTCTCATGTGACCACCATCAATACCATCATTACAATTCATGTTCTCATTTTAACCCTGTCAACCTTATCAAACCTTATCATTACATTTTATGATGTCATTAGACCATCATCAACATCAACCTAACAGTTCATGTTCTAATTAGACAGCCATCAACATCATCATTACAGTTCATGTTTTCATTAGAACATCATCAACATCATCATTAAGAGTCCATGTTCTCATTAGACAAACATCAACATCATCAGTACAGTTCATGTTTTCATTAGACCATCATCAACATGATGATTACAGTTCATGTTCACATGTTATCAACATCAACATCATTCTACCCTTAATGTTTTATGTGACCCACATTATCCCATCATGATTAGTAAAGTTCATGCTCTCATGTGACCAAAATTAACGTTATCATTTAACAGTTTATGTTCTTATTTGGCAGCCCTCAACAAACTCATTATAGTTAAAGTTAATACTTGACCATTAACGACATAAGCCTATCAGTTCACGCGTGTTCCATCAATATTTTATTTATTGTCATCTATTGTTATTGACAATGTCATATAAACTATTATACTCATTAAAATGTTATCCACACCATTGTGTTAAAGGTTGTATAATTAAGTTGTGTTTATCGTTGCATAATCAATCTCGGTATCTGATTACTAATTAATCTTCGTCATATGTACCGTATTAAATTTCTCAAGACTAACAACATTTATCATGCGATTTAACATTGACAATTAACCCATTTATGCCTAGTGGACTCTCCCATCTTTCTAAATTGGATCAATTTATTTCCAAAATTAGGGATGTCTAGTATATTTATTTCTATATTTAAAATATTTCTTACAGAAATTCCTTTAAGCAAACAGCGCAGACTCTGATGAGACGCCGCATGATGCGGCATCTCATCTGGGTCTACGGTGTTTGCCAAGGCCTTTTTTCTAGACGCTAGGCATAAATGGGTTAAGATGTTTATATTCTTTACAAAACACTAATTACGTGCCACTTATACGCAAAAAAACTTAATTTGTGAGCAATTATATGTTGATATCTACATTTGATGTATGCTTTGAATTGAAATGGAAGAAAATGAGGAAATGTTGACGTTAATCTACCTGTTGTTACATACTATTATCAGTTTTATATGCATACTTTGAAAGCAATGATTACGAAAAATAATATATACACACCTCAAGTAATTTGACCTTGAGTGCTTGCTTTTTCATCTGTTGCGGAATAACCAAGCCAAATTTAAGAAACGTGTGGGCCATAAGTCTTCATTCTAGATATCGTCAAACTTATCGACAATATTAAGCTCAAACATTTTTAAATAAATTACGAGAAGTTTGGATAAAAACTGTTGGTTTTGCCAGTGGAAACAAATGTTTTAATAACTGACCAGACGGACATTGGTAAGCCAATATCATGTTGGTTCGAAGACATGTCCACAGGGTAACATGATATCAAAAACTGTTTTATTTAACCAACAAGAGGTCCAAAAGGCCCAAAAACCACTCACCTTAGACCCCAACGAACTTAAGCAGGTAGTGTTCGCATGGAGTCACAATAGACTTGTAAGGAAACCTGGCCCAAAACAAAGCAGCCTTGTTTTTTGAAGAAACTCCATTCTTTTTCGAAATCACCCCAGATATCATATCAACACAATGTTTTAATGTTCTGAGCAAATTTCACTATGAATGGGTCAAAATGTGACTTTAAGAATGTTCAAATGGTTTTACTTTAGCCACATAAATAAAACAGCCTTGCCTTATGGCTGCCATGTTTTTAAATGGAAAGGAATCATATCTCAATCCGAGGATAAATCATAAGAACAATTGTTGTGAGCAAGTTTTATGACGTTTTCACAAACAAACCAAACATCTAGTGCGTTAACAAAAAAATTCTTAACTTTGACCTAGTGACCTAGTTTTTGATCCTGCTTGACTTAGTTTCAAACTCTGCTGAGATATCATAAGAACACATTTTTGACAACTTTCATGAATATTTGGCAATAAATGTGGTCTCTAGTGTGCTCACAAGCTTCTTTATGTCCCCAAGTTACCCAGTTTTGAACGCGGCTGAAATATCACTGTGATAAAAGTTTCCAAGTTTCAGGAAGTTTCTAGAGTTTTCACACACTTTTCCTTTTATTTGACCTAGTGACTTGGACAATCCATGACTGACAAAAGACGATCACAAAAGCTCACTATGAACTGTGAGCTAAAAACAACAGTTGATATACATAACATTTGGTTCCAACGTGAGCAAACTGACTAAGTAAAAAACATTAAAGCGTTTGACACAATAAGGATTAAAACAAAACAAAAATTGCGAACAAGGTAAACCATGTTTAATCAGGATTTCACAATCAAAAATTAAGTAAGATATCAAAGACAATGAGTTGTGAAGAAAAATGAACCACATGTCACTTCATCCATTGGTTACATGATATAAATGCAAAGTAAGTATAACTATGGTAACACTCTCGCGCTATCTCCACGTAACATGCATCCATAAACTAGTGGCATAAACATCCAGTTTAAAGAGAGTAATATTGTAGTTCCAAGACTGCCAAAGGCCCTAGGTCGTTCACCTGAGACTCAAAGGAACAGAACTGTTCAGAACAACTTTTGGGATATCTCCCATTTTAGATATAATTAGAACAAATATTCTGGGCAAGTTTCATGATGATTGGGCAATTAAGATGACCTCTAGTGTTTACAAGGTTGCACTATAGCCTTAGTGAAGAAAACTGCCTTGCCTCCTGGAGGTCGCATCTTATGTTACATGTCAAAAAACAAACATCTTGGCCTGGCAGTATGAGATTTAAACAAACTTGGTAGAGGACCACCATACGATGTTATGTGCAAAATATAACACTTCTGGGACTAGTCATTTTAGAGATGATTTTATAAGTTATTTCTTTTCAAAGGTTTATATCAGTCATGTGACCCCAGGAGCGTGGTCCTTTTCAACCCAAAAGGCACGATTTAATCAAACATGATAGAGAACCACTAGATGATGTTACACACCAAAATATTAAACTCTTGACCCTTGGGGTTTCAGAGTAGATTTTTGAAGTTCTTATTTAAACAAGGCTTGTCACCATAGGATGACATATGCCCCCTTTTTCCACATTTTTCGAAACCTAAACGCAAAACCTAAACGCAAAGTGTGACGGAATTTCAGACAGAAGGACAATGGAAAGACAGATTTACAGTGCGATCACTATATGCCACCCTTCGGGGGCTTAAAAATATATTTTTATCTATGGTGACCTACATAATGGAATTGTCCAGAATGAAAAGAAAAACTTTGAAAGAAGGTCATCCAATAATCAGTCCAGTGCAGTTGGGTTAAAGTCTGCCTTAGGGTTCAGAAGGGGAAGTCCTGAGAAAATAATATGTGCCTCGTTCTGTGAAAAGGGGGTTTAATGAATATGCGTAACATGTCGTACTAGATNATTGTTCAGATCGAATAACGCTACAAATACATCAAAAATGTTTATTGTATTTAAACGTACGTGACACTAATAAACGAACATTTGTTCTACAAAGGAGTGTTTTGACAAATTTTGAGTTTATACTAAACTAGTAAATTTACTTCGAATAAATAGAGGATATTAGTTGGATTCGGTGGCATATAGATTTTATTTCACGAGTGATCATAGAAACAAATTTTTTCATGAGTGGCGCAGCTACGAGTGAACATATATTGTTTCTATGATCACAAGTGAATTAAAATCGATACTCCACCGAATCCAATAATTCCTTTTTATTTTGTGTCTTTTTTCACCGTTTATTCACATGGTAAAAAAAATAACTTGAGAATTTCGCTGGAATAATGTCGGCATTTCGTCAAAAAAATGACGTCATTTGACAGTCAAACAGTGAACAATTTCGATATTTTTCAATGCTATTTTTCACTGATTGAAACAGTGAAATATCAGTTTTATTTCACTGATATTTCTCTATAAACCACCGGAAAGCATATAATAAATAAATATAATAAATAACCTAAGACACACTGAAAGTCGGCCACTCATATTCACTCATTATTTGAATAATGTTTGCAGTCATACATTTAAATTTGATTGTTAAAGACAAGCATATGAAAAACCGTGCATGGAAGTTACTGCTTAACAAATATTTGCTCCTTGAATTAATTTATTTTTATATTTTAATTTTTTGATACTTGCGATGATTGTTTATACCAAAGGTAAACACGCATCTCAAAATACACTTGTTGAAATTGCATCATTCTTTAACCACATAGTGTGTTCAAAACTTCCATTCTTTGCAAACTAGCGCTGTCTGCTCAAACAATTTACTATATAGAGTGGCTCTGTTCACTGTATATATACCAAAATCGGTTGTAGCATTCTATATGCAAGTTTAATATACAATGAACGCTAGTGATAGTAAATAAATAACAGTTTTTATAATATCACTCATGCAAGTGCAAAGAAAATAATATTTTTTATAACATTGGCATGCACCATGATGATAGGATGAGCACATGATCCTGGCTTCTTGCCTTTGTGGTTTTTGTCATGATTTGGCATCTTTGCTCTATTTAGATATGTCTTATCAGTATGAGACCTTTGTTAGTTTCATTGACTGTGTATACATGAATGTTAGTAAAGCTACAGTTGTAATGGATTTATTTTTATTTGCGAACAGACGTTTACCAATTTCCCTAAATATACTTTTAACGCTTAACATGGGAAATACATTATGAGTCCTTACGGTAATAATCATCGTTCTGACCGACCAACAAAGGAACAACACAGATCCAAAGGATGGTTATATTGTTTTTTATTATCGTCCGTCGAATTCATGATCACATATAAAAACTCTCTCTAAAACCAAGATACATTCAATTGTAAACCAGGCATGCAGTTGTAATATGACACTGCAAAGATGTACTTGCTTTCAGGTGCCAATAACTTACTCAGTGAAGAACATAAATCTCAATGTGAAGGAGAATTAACTGATTATGAGTGTGGGTGTGCATTATTAGAAATTGCTAACAATAAAAGTCCAGGCTCTGACGGACTGACCGTTGAATTCTATAAAATATGTTGGTCTACCTTGAAAGAACACTACATTAAATCAATAAACTACTCTTTTGAAAATGGTGAAATTACTGCCTTACAAAAACAAGGTATTATAAATCGTATTCCTAAATCAGATAAAAACCTTGATTATATTTCAAATTGGCGACCTATAAGTTTGATGAATATAGATTACAAAATCGCAACTAAAGCAATTTCAAACCGTATAAAAAAGGTTCTGCCAATTATAATAAGTTTTGATCAAACATGTTTCATGAAAAACAGATATTTTGGCGACAACGTTAGGTTAATTTTCGATGTTATTGAATATCTAGAGAATCTTAATAAGCCTGGACTTCTATTTTGTGCAGACTTTGAGAAAGCATTCAATATTTAGAACCATCACTTTATAATAAAATGTCTAAATCACCTAACTTTTGGGCCACACATAATGCAGTAGATTAAGGTATTTTATAATGATATAAATAGTGTCATTATTAACAATGGCCATCTTTCAAGGAATTTTAAAATAGAAAAAGGTGTTCGTCAAGGTTGTCCTCTGTCTTCGTCGCTCTTTATTATATGTCTAGAATTACTGTCAAACTACATAAATGAAAAACAATAATATTAAAGGGATAAAGATACATGAGGCCGAAATAAAACAGACCTTCTTTGCAGATGATGCAACTTTTTTAAATGATGGTTCGCCTAATTCATTTGAAACATTAGTTCAAACTATTTAAAAATTTCAGAAAAATATCAGGACTAAACCACAACGCATCAAAATCTACAGTCATGAGAATCGGATCACTAAAAAACTCAAACATCAAATACAGCACAGAAAACAAATTCTTTTGGACATTTGATGGGGCAAAAACGTTAGGTAAAACATTTTATAATCAACATAAATTAAACATGGACAACAATTTAATATCAAACATTAAAGAATTTGAATGCTGTTTAAAACAATGGCAACATAGGAAACTCAATCTTATAGGGAAGGTCACAGTAATCAAAGTTTGTGCGCTACCAACATTAATTTACCTTCTTTCTGTTCTCCCTAACCCATCTCAAAAAGTAAAAGAAGGATTACAAACAGCAATATTTAAATTCATATGGGACAATAAGCCAGACAAAATTAAAAGAAAACGTCTAACACAAAATTATGAAAATGGTGGCTTTAAACTTACAGATATTGATTGTTTTCTAAATGCCATAAAAGCAAGCTGGGTAAAACGATATCTGGATAAAAATAATAAAGGTTTATGGAAAACTCTATTGGAAAAAAAAAATGAACAAATTCGGTAACCCTCTTTGAAAGCAATCTCGATGATTCTATAATACAAACTGTAAGTAAAAATAATTTATTCTTAAAAGATGTACTTACATCCTGGCAAAGTATTAAGACCCACTACAATGTTTCAAAAAGTTCTCCCATAAGTAAACATGAAATATGGAATAATAAATGCATACAAGTAAATAACAATTCTATCTTTTTGACAAACTGGTATAACAATGGTATAAAAACTATCGGTCAGTTGTACAACTATCGAAAAGATACGTATTATACATTTGATGACTTAAAATATTTATACAGCATTGACTCTCGTAGATTTTTTAACTTCTACTCACTAATTTCTGCTATACCAAATGAATATAAATCAATATTATATACGCAAGGAATCAATGCATTAACTATATCACAGAAAACTTTTGTTGGTATTATAGAAATCTCTTAACAGGTAAACAAAACTCTCTACAATGTACAGTTACAATCACACAAAAAATCGTTGACAGTATAGAAAGAAAATGGAATTCATGCCTTAATTTAAAAGAAAACCTCAATTGGAGAACAATATGTTCACTTCCATTTAAGTCAACAATTGATACTTACTAACGTAATTTTCAATTCAAATTCTTATCAAGAATCATTCAAACAAATAAGTTTCTTACGAAATGTAAACTAACAAATAGCAGTCTGTGTGATTTGTGTCAAGAAAGTGTTGAAACAATCGATCATTTGTTTTGGAAATGTTCATATAGCCAAAATCTTTGGACAGAACTGCAAACGTTCCTTAAACGAGTGAAATTTGACATTAAAAATAAAAACAACTGCGTTCCTTGGAAATACAGATATTAAAAAACACAGTGAAGTTTTCAATTGTATTATCACTTTCATAAAAGTATTCATATTCAATATAAAAAATAAAGAAATGCATTCCAAAATTTAACATATTCTTAAATTATTTGAAGTTAAGGATACAGACAGAAGAAGAAATTGCCCTCATTAAAAACAAAATTGAAACACACAAACAAGAATGGATCCACATCAACCAATATTTTTCAAGTAAGAATTAATATTCATATACAGTTTTTCATATAACAATGTCCATACAATTACTAAAATATCGTTGTCGTATTTGTTCGCCTTTTCGTTTGTTCTTTTTCAACGGTATTTATATTTGTAAAGTACAGAAACACAGGATGAAAGAAATAACTATTGATGTTATATTTGTCCATAATACATAATTTTAAACATGTAATATAATATATGTTGTGTGTGTGAGAGTGTGCGTGATGTGAGTGTGCGTGTATTTGTGTGTGTTTATGAACGAATGTGAGAAAGGAAATATACTTATCATAAGAGAAATGCAAAATTCCACTTTTATGTTTTTTATGATATTATATTGTGTTTATTTACCTTTTTTTGTCTTTGTATGCGTGCATATTTATGTATTTCTTTGAGAATGTGTGTGCATGCGTGTTGTTAAGAGAGTTGGTACTTTATGAAAACGTTAAACCACTCATGTTTTGTACATATCTACTTTGTGTAATTGATGACTTCATCAGAGTGCATTAATAAATTAGAAAAAAAAGATGTTCTTGCTTACTATGTTCTCGTTTTATCATAGGAATACAACTATAAAAACATATAGTCTGCATTACTTAACAATTAAATACAATTAACAACATGACATTATTTCAGTACAAACAAGATTTGTTGAACATATACACATCAACGTCAACCAAGTGTTATAACTTTATAAATAAGAGCATTATTATGGCTCTTCATTGAAACACAAATGCTATTTTACAATCATGTACGCTTTATATCTGTCACTCATCAGACTATGTGTCCATTGTTCTGTTCTTGTTGCCGCGGGTTATAAACGATTTGAACCTTTAATACATCACGTCATACATGTTTCCTTGTGTAATAATGTTAACCTTTAACATTGTTTTGCTAAAATAGTTCTAGGTGTCCGATTGGAAGTTGTTTCGAATATGTTGTTTCGTCTTCTTTTGCACAAAACACTATTTCAAATATTAGGTATATTCGGCTGTGTATGTCGCTTTTTGTCTGCATATAGTGTATTTCTTGTTTTCGCGTGACAGTGTATTTTTCAAGAATTGCACTCTATTTAACCATAAAAACACTGCTATATTGATGGGACATCTATACAAAGCATCAATGTTAAATTATTAATCAAAGACAATGTTATAAAAATACACTGAGTCTATAACAAACAATACGAGCATCAATTACATTATGCAAAATAAAGCTGGAACAACAAGGCTAACATAATAGTAATATTGTCATTAATAAGCTTAATTAAATATATATATATAAAGGTATGTATTTATCAAGTGGAACATATACGGAGTGTCAAATGAAAATACTGTACGTGTTCAAGTAAATCCATACATAGCCCTTAGATTGAAACAAGACATTAAATGGTGCTTGCAAGGATTTGTTTTAAAGACTCTGGTAAGAAAAAAGAAATATATTTACAACAAAACTGAAACACAAAACATTACAATAAGCAAACCATGAATATGTCATAATGTATTGGAATTCACCTAAAGGTTATGTTGCAGAAATAAATGTTCCATGCGTTCCATGAGCGCACAACAATTTAAAAAATATTTTGAATCAATTAATGATCCACAATATGTATGTTTTCAATAAGGTGAAGATATATTCGTTTTAATGAAAGATATTTATGTGTAAATAATGTTTAATGAATTGAATGTATAATTTAGTGCTGATGAAATTTAGTAATCTTGTGTTTATGTTTTAATCCTTATTGAATCACTTAGAATTCATTGTGTATTTGCAACAAACTTCAATGTTAACACGATATCATTACCAGCAGTTTAGCTTAAGAACAGCATATAAATGTTACGATGTATCTCACATATGACATTGATTCGATGTTGTGATGATTTTTCATATATTATTTGCGTTTCCAATAAAGGATCAAGAAAACAAAAAATCTTATCCTCGAACTGCTTTCTCGGTATTGTAAATTTCTGAAAGGCAATAAACTGTTTTCCTATACACTATAGGACATTACATACCAAACAGCATTTAATGTTTAAATCACTAAAAATAATATTGGCATAAGAGCATATAAACATGTACAATAAAATTCAACCGAAATCATTTTTTTATATTAGGTAGTTGGTCCGATAAGTACTATGGAACCAATTATGTTCGTCAGCATGAAATAACGTAGTTAAATTTTTTTTTATTTCGTCAGCATGTTAATTCGCCGATTTCTGATTTTGGTAAAAAGGAACTTTCGTCATTTTGCGCTTCGTCATTTTGCGCTTTGTTTGTTAAACTTGTCCGCAATAAATGGCAGTGGAGAGAGAGACTAACTTGGGAGTCATTTTCCGGAGGTGGGCCTTTTTTATCACATGGCCATTAACTAGTCCATTGTTATGAAATGCCGATTAGTGGGACTGAATGAACGTTTACTATTTCAATTAGGTTTTGATAACAAATCGTCATCGTTTAATCTCGTTATTGTCTTTGAAACGTCTAGTGTTGGCTGTAAGAATTGCGATCCCCCCCCCCCAGAAACACACAATACACACAATTGGTATATTTGTTTTAATAATAAGCGCTTATAATAACTATTCTACCGAAACGTCTACCCTGAGTCCAACGCTTTCGCTTCAGCTTAACTTCATTAGCGCTTATCAACTGTCATTTAACACAGTACCATGTACTACCCCTTTGTGTTATATCCGTATTTAACTAGATTGCGAAACGGACGCATGATTTATGCGTGGATTGAGGTGGATAGTAATGTCTTTCATGCCTAATTCAGTCTTGTTTTCAAACATTGGACATAAGTATTCATAACGAACTTAAATTCGTTAATCGGTCTGCTGACGAAATGTACACATATTAATGATTGGCGAATAATAATGGTTATACAGTATTCAGTATCATATACACTAAAATTGCGCTATGTAAGCACATTCCACTGGAATTTCACAATAAAAAAAAAATGTAGAGCTATGTTCTGATAGATCTAATAAGCTATCAGTTTCACAATGTTTCTGCACTGAATTATAACTATAATTTGTGCAAAGCTTTCAATAGCTGAAAGGACAATGCACTACTCCCGAGGGACGTCTGGAATGTCATCGACCTGAACAAGACTCAGGTGGACGAGTGTGAAGTCATTTGGCAGGTCAAAGAACGAAATTTCCAAACGATTCCCTTTTAACTGAAACAATTGCAATATATTTTGTATACGTTCCGGGTGTAAAATACTTATTTGAAATAAACATGATATCACCGGATAAAATACTAGTTTTTGCGTTGTTGTTTCGATTTGTAAAATTCAGAAAAAAATGAATAAATGTATAGATATTCTCAAACCAATGTCATGTTATTCTGAATTTGTGTATTCTATAAAATATAGTTCGTTTCCTGTTTTCAACTAAGGCATTATTGAATGAAAATAGCATTACTCCGAGGATCCTTGAACGCTCACCTGAGAAACTAGATGGTGTATGGATGAGATATAATAATAATTGAGATCCCTGGCGTGGGTCAATTTTTACAACAGGGACATGATTTTGACATATCTAACTTATCAATATAAATCTATATTGAACAGTAAAAAGCATCACACAGGTGTGGACAATTTCGAAATGAGAGGCTACATTTGAACAAAAACTCAGTGTATCTGATGTTCTATACCAAATATTACATCTATGGGCCTTTTCATATTAAAGAAGAAAAATGTGACACATGTTGCGTGGCCATGTTTGATTCCAGGAATATAATTTTTGAAAAACGTTGTGATCAATGGGGCATGGTTAGCTTGTACACAAGGGGCGTTATTTTAACAAACTTTGAAGAGGATAATTATACATATCACATATACAAGCACCGAACGGGCTTTGCGGTTTCCAAAAGATATTTTGTAAATCTTTGTCCATTTATACGTCTATGTAAAACAGGAGACCCAAGGGTCGAGGCCAGTTTTTACCCCAGAAGCATAAATTGTAGAGGACCTCTAAATCATGCCACATGCATAATTTGAAAGCTATGGGCTTCACTGTTTCAGACACTGAGACTTTTTAAGGTTTTCCCGGGATGGGGGCTTGTTTTGACCCCAGAGATCATAATTTGAATACACTTTGTAGATGACCTCTAGAAAATGCCCATACCAAATACGAAAACATTTGGCTTTGCGCTTTCAGACAAGAAGATATGTAAAGGTGTTTACTTTACAAGTCGATTGAAAACTGGTGACCCTCGGGACGGGCTTGTTTAAATCCCAGGGGAAGAATTTAAACACACTTTGTTTAGGACCCCAAGATGATGGTAAATACCAAATATCAAAGCATCATTGCTGTTAAAGACAAACATATTTTTAAGATATTACATAAAAAGTTTAACTTATATTGTTAAACCCTTGGGCGGAGCAAGTTTTAAAATCGTGGGCATAATTTGAACCAACTTTGTAGAGGACCTCCTTATGATGCTTCATAACAAATATGAAAGACTCCGAGCTTTCAGACAAGACGATTGTTAAAGGTATTTCCTACATAAGTTAAAGTGGCCGCGGGGGCGGGGACGATTTAACCCCAGTGGCATAATTTGAACAAATTTGTAGAGGCCCGCTAGATGATGCCACATACCTAATACTTACAAATTAAGCTTAGCGGATTCAAACAAGACGATTTGTAAAGGTATTCCATATTTAAGTGTATGGAAAATTTGTCAACCCGGTGGCGGCGCCAGTTTTGATCCCAGTGGAATAATTTGAACAAATGTAATAGACAATCACAATGCTGAATACCAAATATTTAACCTCTCGGCCTTGTGGTTTCGAAGGTGTTTTTTTATTTGTCAAGTGTAACACCCATTTTTGGGCGCGGTGAGCTAATTAATTAACCGACGGGAACCCTTTGATCAGTTTTCATAAAGGGCTACTTTAAGATCATTTCTGTGCAGTTTGTTAAATTCTCCTCAGCGGCTCAAGAAATTTCATTGAAAACAATCGACGGAAACACTCACACACGTATGCAAGCAAAGCACGTACGCACGTACACATGAAAGCACGCAATCACACACATACAAGCGCGCGCAAACATGCACACATACACACACACACACACACACACACACACACACACACACACACACACATACACACATGAGTATTTTGTGCTCAAATGAGCTTACAACAACTTATTGTCCTATTAAATGCTATGGAACTTAGTTATAAATGAACGCATAATGCATACGTACCTGTTCCTCTTTTGTTTGATAAATGATCACGTCTAGAATATATAAATATTCATAATATTTGTGATTGTCAATCTGGTCTTTATACTTCACTATGTCAGTCAAATCTTGGTCCTAAAAAATAGATATCAATGTTTGTCATCGAATAGGTCAAATGCCAAAATAAATAAACAATTTAAAAAGGTTTTTACGACACATTTAGATAAATATGCGTGTATGTGTATACCAAAACACATGAGCATTTGACAGCAAGTGTTCGATTGTATACAACTTGTTGTTTATTATTGAACCACTGTCATTTTTGTAAGAGGACTAAACAAACCTTCATAGCGCACTTCTGAAGTGCAGCCTGGTGTACGTTCCTGATTTCTGGGACGCCCTTCAACAACCGCCCAACAGGTTTACCCACTTTTATGTTGTACAATTGTCGGGCTGTGAATCGCAAAATCCGTTTTGAGGCCCAGGCGAATAACAACTTCTCTAACGTGTCTATCTCTTGAATGTGCTTGGAACTTGGCCCGGTATGGTAGTCTATAATCAAGGTATCAGCGACTTTTGTTATAATGCTTCTATTATCTGAATTCATGTCACACACATGTTCTGAAAAGACAAACACGAATCTGTGTATGAGAACAGATAATCCGTGCACGAGACACAACACAAATTTTCTAAATATTAGTATATAAACACAGCAAATGAATTGAATAATGGTCTATACACGTTGTTAAACCATGTATATATTTTACATTCAACATCTTTGGTTTGATGTACAGATTAAAGGATAAACGAAGGCAACTTAGTGAACAATTTTTTTTTTAATGAACAACCTCAGCCTACAATATGAAAATTAACCAGAAAACATTACTTATAACTTCCGCGGCTGCGATCGATTCTAGTTGATCGAACGTGTTGAAATCTGACGGAAGCACGTGTATGATTTTTGGTTCCTTCTTTCCATGGTACTGTATTGTGAATTCAAAGTGCACTTTGAAATCACAGTTGTATGCCATGATCGTGTCTTGCAATGAAATGTTTTCTGCATTCAAAAATGGCATTCTCAATGCTCGATGTTTTACGTGTTCGTTTAGATACAACCACAAATCATTCAGAGTAATAAAACTGTCTTGTAGAATATCGCTGCATTCACAATCTGAAACTGTGCACATTTTTCCATTAGCGGTCGCTGTGAATGCCTGAATAACATACTGTAAGAACGGACTTCCAATGTGTTTGTCTGCTTGTGCTTCTGCCGTAGGAGAAGTAGCGTTGAACTGAATTAGCTTAAGCCCTTTTAAATTCATTTTCTCCGGATAACAGCAGTCCAGAAAGGCAATAACTTTGTCAAAATGTGGCTTCTCCATCTTCCACTGGTTAAGTTTCTGACTTAATTCATTTAACGAATAGAACTCATCTCTGCCCAGTTGAAGTCCACGTCCATATTCATTGTATCCACAGTATACAAACATAACAGTTGCAATATTCCTTCCAGAAAGCTCAGCAATCGCCCTATCAATTTGTTCTTTATTTTTAGAGATAAAAACATTTTCGGACCTGAAAATTAATCATATAAAATAGTATAGATATTTGCAAACAAAAATACCATAAACAAAGTAGTTCTTTGCAAAAAAAAACAACAAGCTACACCATTTTGTATTCAGTCAAATGCTGACAAATTAGATTTTCTTAAGTTAAATACACGACACAGTTTCAGGTTCATGGTTCTGAGAACAATCATACAGAAAGCTCACAAGCAAGACGTATCACATTATTTTGCTGAAGAAAAGGTTTGCTTTAATTATTATCAATCAACATTTCCATATTTGAAAATGCAATACAAAATCAATTCCAACAAGAGAGATTGTTTATCTTCTTAAATAATAATATTGCTATTAGTTGCTTAAATCAGTACATACGAGTATACGGGATTAAACAATATATACCTACTTGTTAAAATGCATAAACTGTTGCAATGCTTTATTACAGCCCTATGTAAGTATCGAAAATATTTAATTCACAATCAAACAATGTGCTCAACATAAGATAACTTATTTCGTAACACAACACGACCAGATCAACTGTATATGGAGCAGCGTTTAAGCCCAGAGATAACTTTTTAATGACGTGTTTGTTGATAGGTGTTTGCATGAACCTAGAAATATGACTCAAGGCATGGTTTTTATAAAATATACATAATATAATACTGCTCCTTCAATATCATTTCTATCAGCCGCCCAACCACAAACATATTCTATTTTCATGTGCGGTCCAATGACAGCTTGTTAGTACCATATCGGTGTAACTGGAAGGGACTTAAGGATTACGGTCAGACCATCCTTGGACAGATGGTCATTTGAGGAATATAAATGTTATATAAAAAAAAATCCTCAGACAAATAGTTTAGTTGCTTTGGTAACACACATAACTGAAAACCATAATCTGGATCTTGCGCAAACTCAAAAAGAGCATAAGCTAGGTAAATGGGACAAGGTCATTTAATGTACGGCAATATGGTCAAAATTTAAGTTATTCAGTTGTTTAGCGAGAGTGATATTGTGATTGCTATGGTTACAGAAATAATTGAAAACTAAAATCTGCATCCTGTCTTAAACAAAAAGTACTTAAGATAGGTTAATAATACTTGGTGATCTGGTTAAAAACCGAAAAATAATAGTCCGGTAAGAGACTGCTGTGTTATTACATTTCGCAAGTGAAATAGTTTTGACAATTCAGATCTATTTAGTTCGCAAGATTTCATTATCAATTTTGCCTTGTGACCTAGATTTCGACCAATTTCACTCAATTATTGAAATTGTGCCTGATATCATTGTTACAAAGCAAATGATAAAATTTAGGAGGAAATGTTGATTTTTTATATAGTTTTTTTTTTAATTTACCCTAAGTTTTCGCCCTTGCCTGGCTAAATTTACATGCAGAACTTTTTCCGATAGGTTTTTGAAATGGCCTTTGAAATATTCAAACATTTTTTTTCCTTTTTGGCATAGTATTTGATCTGGCATTACATAGTTCACTCTACCAAAAAGTTAGTTTAATATGTTATCAAGTTGCATGATGGTTAGGGTGCAGATCATGTCTCTGGGTTTACAAGCTTTGTATTATATTATAACAGGTAACCCAGCTGGTTAATCCACAGCGAATCAGTTTTAAATTATGTGCGCACGTGTAAAGACATTATAAACACAAAACGCTCTAAGCGGTCACATAATTTTTATATAATAAAAACAAGTGCCAAATTGTGAACACCAATTTTCTAGTTTGAAGATAAAACGAGATAACAATTAAACAAATATTCTTTAAAAAAAGATTGGGCTAGATATTGGAAAAATCCACTATTCAATGGGTAAAAACCAAGCTCACTCATTTGAAATTCGTTGAAAACAAAATGTAATATCCACTATACTGAATGAAGCTGTTATTGATGCGTACAATGGGTCAGTTTTGTGTTTACATACGGTTTATATTGGGGTTTGAAAAGATTTTACCTATAGATGCGGTTTAAAGTGTCCATAAGGTCAATGATGACAGCGATCGATAGACGATTGGTGAAAGCAAAAGTGAATTATAAGCACGTTGTGCTCAGAGTGGCTAATACTAATTCAACATCAAAAGGCAATTTAAATAAGCTTAAAAATTGTTTTGTGGTGTACGACTGTAACTGTCACTTTCATGTCAGAACTATTGTGTTAGACGTGTCAGTTTCATGTCATAAACGTGTAATCAAGACAATAATGTGTGATTGTTAAAACTATTTAGCCATAATCAGTACCGGATCAAGGGCATTTAGAAAAGAGACCCGAAATAAATACTTACCTCATGCACATTGCGGGCAGTACCTTTGATGTGATAACTTGTTCAAATTGATCTACGTCCTTCTTAAAAACCTCTTTGATTTTACCATCATACCCAGGTACTAAAATGGCACCCCAATCGGCGTCTATCAAATAAAAGCAGTGTTTTATAACCAATTTTCTCTATTTATATCTGGTTTCATTGTTAAATCTTACAGTAAATAAAGTCATTCAAAAATAAAAATAATGCTTATTCTTACTTATGAAAGGTTTAATTGTCCCTCCACATGTATAACACTTTATTGGATTGATGTATGAATTCTTCATGCATGAGCAACACGTGCTGATTCTGCCGTAACATTGCTTTTGCTCTGTGGATTCAATATCATGTCCATCAAAACCGACTGAAACAAAAACAATAATATGCCTTTCCCCAAACTATGTAACTATCGTTGCGTCACATCGGGTGATGTAACGTGTTCACTTCCGATGACTTTTACTGATTATTAGACCTACGTATATACTGATATACGAAATATATATAACCAAATATTTGAGCAAGCTGAAAAATACACATAATTTCGAGTTTTTTAATATGTTTTGTGTGTTTTGTTTATAT
>VMBQ01001742.1:91172-160638 GCA_007657795.1 Dreissena rostriformis
ATTTTTTTTTATATATGTATACTTTATTCTGCAAAATTGGAAATCACTATGAATCACAACCGAAAGTTTCGACGCATATGTGATTAATCGCAATTGGACATCACAATCTTACCTGTACGCATTTTGGGTCGGTTGTACCGGCGAACACTTTGAGCTCCACATTCGTTTTCGAGTCCTTCAATAAATCCATTGATTGTATCTTCAGTCATGTCACACAGGTATATGCTAGTCATGTCAGAATCTGGCATTTCTCGGAAGAAATTATTGACTGCAGCCACGATAGCACACGTTGCTCTGTCGACCGGGTATCTACCGGACAAAAAACAACAACATACTACCTGTTTATACGCTAGATAAATCTACATTATGTTTGCAATACATCCCTGAACTCAGACATATGTTCATGGCAATGAAAATTATTTCTTTGGTATAACATACATTCAATCATGTTCAAAAGCGTTTTTTGCGAATGGTATATATTCTGCAATGTGTATTTGGAACGTACGTTGTTTTCTTGCTCGATTTACTTAAAAGAGAGAATCAATCTGATGTTTAATTTCCAGATAGTTATCATTTGATCAAATTCAATATGTTTTGTTTATTGTTTGTCGATTGGATTACATAACATTTGTCGAGTAAAAAAATAAATCTTTTGGACTCGAGATTTTAATGTGCAAGTAGACCAATTTGGTATACATGTAAAACTATCTTACCCATAAGTTCCACAACTCAGAGCAGGTATCGCGAGAGACTTATGGCCGTTTACGGATGCTTGACACATTGCCTTAACTACAATCTTTATTAATTTGCTATGGTCTTTGTCATTGTTCCACTTAGGACTAGCGACGTGCACTATACTCTTCGCCTTTAAATTACCTGCGTTTGACACGAACACGTCTCCTTCGCCTAGTGTTTTATTTGAATTGATAAACTGCTCGCACTCATGAGAAATGGATTTGCCACTTGCAAAATTGTAGATATGTGTGTATTGACTTAAAAAGTTACTACTTTTATGGATAGTTTATCTTACACAGAATGCATATATGCCGCCTAAGATACATATTGGTAATCATTATACTTTAATTAAATCATCACACTGTCACTACCACGCAGTTGCAACACGGTTTCGTTTTATTTGTTAGCATATCAATGCTTTGTATTAAGGTATACTCTGATACATCGTTTATGAAAGTAAGATTAGCATTTACTGATACATAAAGTTATTACAAAATATAGTTCCTGAATTGATATGTTATAGACAGTTAGGAGCAGGGTAGCAGTGTTCTGTATTTCATCGGTGTATGATTGTCGGTAACATTACGCTTAATTTACATATAAACGACGTCTGCAAGATAATGTTCCTACGACCGTGTATATACATATACAAGAAGTAATCAGTTAAATAGCTCAATCTCTGGTTGATGTTAGTTGTACTCTTTACATTCTTAGAGCCACAAATGAGGTATTTCCACGAGTGAAAAAATCTCGTTTCAGATGCGGTAACAATGTCGTCAATCGACAAAGTTTGCGCCATACTACGACATCACTTCGCAAATACCAACGAAGCGATTTGTTTAAACAGGAACAGCTTATTTTGAAACTGGTTAATCAAAATACGGCTATCTATTCAAAAATACAAAAGTATATTGAAAGCGCACACCGTGAACACATGTACCAATTAATTTGCATATACATTTTCTTACACGGCGCATAATCGGCGTAAAAAAAAGCAGATCACGATTAAGGATTTTGCAATGAGAATGAATCTTTCAAAAAATGTTTTAAGATAAAACACTTAAACAAACAATTTTGTGATTTTTAAAATGGAAAATGACAAATAAAAGAAAGTTGCTAAGCATTAATCGACAAGTGCAAAACATTTTTGTTTCTTGAAAAGTTTCACATTTGTTGTCAATGAACTGTTCACCTGTTTCTAAATTAGGGATCAAATGTGGAATTGTTCGAAACAAATTAATAAGTTAAACAGAAGAGTGTCTTTTTCTTTATTTCCAAAAAATATGTCGTGTATAACGTGGCGTGTCTAACGATATAACGTCATAGTCTAAAAAGAGCATCAATGCATTTTGATTGGGTTCGGGTATACTTACTTCTGTACATTTAGTTGTTTCAAGATGAAAAATGCAAAGACAAACACAGACAAATGTGTCGACATTTACATACAGTAAGTGATAGCCGTTGAACAATTATCTACATGTAAAATTATAGCAGCCTTGGAAAATCAAAGAAAAACATACACATACTAAAGTGTTAATAACGTTAAAAAGTACCTTTTGTCAAGATTGCGATCCCAAGTCCACTGTTTAGCTGTAAGATTGAATTTGCAGAATAGACAATAACATCAACATCCAGGTCTGTTATATCACCGAGTGCTACGTGTATCATCTTTCTTCCATGCACGGTACATGGGGCCATTACAGAACATCCTGAATGATGACCTCCCATTATAGCACCTATATCGAATACATCGTGTTCCTCGTCGCTTTTGTCATATGTTGATTTTAAAATAACACGATTTGCGGTTTCGACAGAATGTTGTATATCACGACCTTTGTCAGATTTCCAAAATTTAGAAATACCAGGTTTGGATACCGAATATGGTTGTTCCTTTATCTGTGCGACTAAGGCATCAAGCTTTCGTTTGGCACTTTCGACGTCATTCTTTGTGCCAGTTAATTCAAAACCAAACGTGTGTTCACTAAATTTGACATGTGTTCCCTTCGTTATTTGTCGTATATCATCCCTATGATGTTGAATAAGCAGTTGCCGTACATTTGCTTCAACACGCCAAACTTCGAAGTATATTGTACTTGTATCTAGGAAATCATGTATGGCTTCCAGCACTTCGTCGTGTATGTCATCCGTTGAAAGCAAAGCTATTTCTGATTCTTCGGAGATGTCGATGTTCAACTTGCCTTGGTTTTCTGTGCTTAATTTTTCTATAAATTCTTTCCACTGACTTGTCTCAATCACTGATTTATGTTCAGGTGTTAATCTTACAGGGGGGCCTATTTTCACAGACGTTTGAACAAGAGAAACTGCTTTATCGACCATTTCACCACTTTTGCCAATTACATGCAACTTGCCATTTTCTGCTTCCCAAACCGCAATAATATCAGCCTTTTTAAATTTATGTTCAATGTATTTCTCCACAATCTTGCTCCTATATATTTATTCTAATTTGATCGGACTTGTTGTTTGGATTTTTGTGTTAGTATCTTTCCTTTGGTACATTTCCACCTGAATGTCTTTCACCATTGAATTAACACCTTCAATTTCTATGTCGTGTTTTTCTTGATTAATTTTCACTTTTGCACCAGTATATTTTACTCCCATTTCACAGTCAAATTTGTCTGCTAGAAGCATTTTTGTTTCTATAGCAGTCAAGTTAGTAATATGAATGTTTGTCCGATTTGTTACCACTCTCCGATCAACCGTGTCCCCTTCTGCCCGTCCTATGCATTGGAAGTATCTCTTAACTTCGAGCCGTCTTCCATCAAGCGTATGCTCTTTTGACAGAACATAATCCACAGCTGTAAGTAAGAGTATTCAATTATCAAGCAGTCAGTTAAAAAATACTTTCTATGTAATGTATGTTTACATTTTAGAAAACCGTTTACTTATTGTATACTTAACTAACTTATTGTTGTTTTTCCAATTTTCGAAAACGATTTTTCGGATCTACACTAAAATCCTACACATCGCTCACTGGTCAATTAAAGGGCTTTCATTGAATATCAGATCATATTCTGTGGTATACTAAATACTGGGCTGATTAATTATATGGCCTCTTACACACCGGTAGTCTTTTACTGACGTTATACGCGCATTTGTCAATAAATATTTAAATAATCGCATATGCTGTGTATTAAACACCATAAAGGTGATGTCAATAACGCCCCCGACTTCTTTATGTCTAGCATAAAAGACATATATGTTTGCCTGTCGAACAAAAACGGTGGTTGTTTTCGTAAAAAGTCTAATGATATGTGTGCTTTTACCTATGCAACTGCTATGCATTGAAGATATATTAACCAAGCTGTTAGGTTTTTATAAAAGGAAAACACATCGTGAGTAAACAAAACATTCATTCAAGACACGAACAGGTATTTTCCCCAGGTTATGTTATAGACGTTTCATTTTTCATATATATGAGACTTTTGTTTCCACTTTATGCAAACCAGTGAGTCCCACAGAATACAAATGCATGCAACGGATTGGACATTGTAGTGGAATGTAGAATATCGTCAATCTATGGGGTATCAAAATGCTCCATGGAGTTCAAAGCATTTCGGTTTTGACATAAGACAGCTTAAAAAATACTTTTTGTGGTAGGACTTTGCTAATTCCTTATTACAATTATAATTAAGCCAAGTCCTGATTATACAGAAGTTGAAAGTTATGGGGAATTTCCTTGTGGAAATAGTATTTGTGTTTTGCTCCCGAGAGATATTTTGTAACAGGAGATGTGTTTGTCAGAAACACAATGCCCCCTTTTGAGCGATTTTGACCAATATATTTGACCTTTGACATTGAAGGATGACCTTGACCTTGACCCTTCACCACTCAAAATGTGCAGCTCCATGAGATATACATGCATGCCAAATGAGAAGTTTCTATGTTCAATATTGCAAAAGTTGTGACTAAACTTGAACCAAGGTTGAAGTTTTGGACAGACAGAATGGCAGACGGACAGACAGACAGATAGACAGACAGACATACAGACAGGCCAAAAACAATTAACCCCCTCATCTTCGAAGAAGGGGGCGTAAAAATATATACATAAAATTAACGTAAACATTCTAGAATATTATTTTACGTTTCTGATTTATGTGAAAGTATGTACCGAACATTGATCAGTAGATATTTTAAAAAGTTCTTATTTGGTGTGTCGCCCGATCCTGTATGACTTATGTTATTGATCAAACGCTACATACATATCCCAAACAAAATATCATCCATATGCCTTCTATGCCTATCTCCTAATTTCTGCATTCTCTTTAACAAAAATATTTTTTATAATAATGGTGCATAACGCAAGTGCTAACAGTAGAATTTTCGCCGAAAACTCATTTTAACCAACTATTACCCACTAATCCATGAAACTTAATTATGATTGCAATTATAACTTTTTAAAATTTTATTATAACTTTATTAATATATATATACTGTATGATTTCAAAAGACTTCTGCGACCGTTCGTGCATTCTTTTAGTCCTGAAGTTTATTTACTGAATCAGCATAATTGTTCAATTAACAATTGATTTTAAATCTTAAAATAAGTGAGGGGTAATCAAATTGCGTCAGTTTTAAACGTATATAAAATTGACTATTGCTTACTTTTGAAGTCTTCAAAATGCACAAGGCAGTAGTTCTGTTTGACAAACATCGCAACTTTTTCGACAGGACCTCCATTGCTTCTTTGTACATTTTCAAAATACAAAGAGATCATTTCTTCTGTAACAGCATCGCTAATGTTAGATACGAGCACAATATTGGACATGGACACTTGAATAATTTTTAAGAAAGAACCTTCAAGTGGGACTGTTTTGCATGCCTCTTGCACTGTCTGTATATCTGTAATGAAATATTCATCGTGCTATAGTATGTAAATACTGCATTTGTACGCATTACAACCACCAACAACGAAATTAATTTAACAAAACGAACCTATTTCTCCATTCACTGTTACAAGAACAGTATCATCATTATCAATGTGGTAAGTCAGTAAATCTTTCTGATGAGCACATTTGGTTTTGCTCTCTATATATAGGTCTAGGACACTTAATGAAGATTTTGGGTTCAGTCCTCTAATCAGCAGCTTGTTTGGGTAACTAGGTGGAGAAACCGGCGGAGTGTACAATTGTACTTCCAGCTTATGCCCTTCAATGGTGTGCAATCTTCCAGCGACAACCTGGGCAACTTCGAAAACAGAAAGTCTTTATTATTATTTAAAGTGGCATGTATCGACGTGTGTATATTCATAAGTGTACTTACAAATTATGTTTTTGCGTACACATTTAATACGATTTGCAAAGTGCGCTTGGTTTAAGAATGAAAGATTTAAGAATTAAAAAACACATCCACATACCTGACTCATCTTTATACCAAATGTAAACAACATCGTTATCCTCGTCATCAGTGAACAGCTGTTCTATGTCACCACCGCCAGCCCTGTTCTCGTTCTCGAAATACAACTGCACTAACTCTCTGTTGGACACTTTGTTTGCGCCACGTACTTGAATAGTTGTGACTGGTTTGGGCTTAATTGTCTCATCAACATGACTATACACTGTACGGTGACTTTCCTTGGTGTTGTTTCTATTTTCACATACAGATGTTTTTGTTGAACGGCTCGGAATTAAAAGCTTCACGTCAATGTCCTTTCCACAAAGGCGATGGCCACCTCGCTCCACAACTCTTTGAGCTACTGTTACATGCAATAAAATTACGGACAATAACAGAGTGACGTTACAATAATCAAAACGTGAAATTCCTGTTCTATCAGCAGGACTATGCTCACTACAAAGTCTTTTTAAGGCAGGTGACAGATTGCGATACATTTCGACACAGACCATACACACTCGACAAACGTTAATGAATAAAACAAAGGTCATCGCCATGGAGCGGTCACTGTCAATAAAGGAATCCAATTATCTGGCGAGAAATGTCTTTTCACATTCGCTGGTGTATTTTAGACCGTTCACACATTTCATTTCACACTAGAGAACACAATATATAAAACAACACAATTAAAACTTCGGTCACCGCTTAAGAATGGTCATTGTAAAGCATTGCAGGTTTGAACCGACTGAATGCCGCACCGAACCTTACGCTTGGCCCAGTAATTATCCCCAACACACACATGTAAATAAAAATTAACTCCGTACACTTGTAATTCGATGTAAGCCAACGGAGTTTAAAACCAGAGTTTGAACACAAAGTAGTTTGTACCTTTTGATATATGACCATTCTTTTCATTCAGCTGTTTAGCAAATATGTGTTTTTCAATTTCAAAATATTTTGGTGAAAAATAACTTCTTTAAAAAATCTGTTGCTATGAAGAAGTAGGATGGAAATCATTTATAAGTGTTTCATTAGAAATACGTTTGAACATATTCTATTTCACTCGGGTTGCTGTTTTAATCAACTGGATGAACAGGAGAAACGATGTTGTTGGTGTATATGTGTTTTACATAAATAAAACAATAAAAAATAATACACATAATAAAAAGCTTAAAGGAGCATTCGTTATTACATTTGTATTACTACATCAGCAAAAAGGGAATATCATAGAGGGCATTTACTCTACGACAAAAAATAATTCATAAGCATGTCTTTTATGGCATTAACACATATCATTGCGAAGAACAGAAGCCTTTAAAGTGGTTGCAATTTATCTAGAATTCCAATTGTTGACAATTAGTTTATAAGAGCGTGTTTGTTTCTTTTGCAAAAGTAACTGCTACATTAACGTATAAGGTAACTGGGATTGGCACTATCAGCAAACACTATAATGAGTGTTGCGTAATGTTTATGATACCGCGTTGTATATGAAACACATAATCATTCCTTATGTACAACACCGGGCCTATGTCGACTGCCAGTGATGAAACTGCTTGTCCCTGATTGCATGCAGTACAATCTTTTCACAAACCAATAGATTTTTGTGATCATACGAGGAGAAACCGAACATGTATCGCATCCCGGTAATTACCAAAATTCACCGATGCGATACCATTTTTTAAATACAAGGGGAAAGTGGGCACCGCATTTTATACGGATTTTGTTGTTGCCAATAAGGGAATATGTCCATGTTGGAAACACATATATTGACGATTTACCATTTAGTATGTAAAAGAGATGAATGTATGACGTTTTGTCAAACTAAAAAATCATTTGTTATTACAATTGTCATTTTTGAGATGGCATAAAATTACTGGCATATAAACTATTGTGGTATATTTGTTTGCGTGACACACATTCTATTTGTAGCTTAAGCTGATGATTTGTGCAATGCAAAGTAACCCTTTTGCATATTTTTGTCAAAGGAACACATCATGAACATTGCTTAAAATAAAAAGAATTTTAGACGTATTTATGTTTTTATCTATGACGGCCGTCTTGTGCAGTAAAGCGGAACCCTGTACAGATGTTTGGTAGAGGACCATGCATGGGACATGTTTGGTACACTTTCACGAAGATTTGCCAAGCAATTAAAAAAAATACGTATTTAAACACAACTGTAATGACATTTCTATTTTTTTGCAATTGGTTAAAACCGTATGAATTAAATATGGCAGATGACCACCTTGTTAACATTTTAGTGAAATTATTGGAAGTTTTTGCCACTCCGTGTTACATTTTGTTTACATTTCCTAGTTAATATGCAAAGAACTTCAATAGTTTATATAAATGGCCGTCAGGCATGTTTGTTTACCAATGTTTTTGAGTAGCAAGGGTTGATTTATTGGGTATTCGTCATATGTTATTCCTTTCAAACCACAGGTTATTAGGGTCGTTGCTCCCCCAAGGGAATTTGTTGGAAATGTTTGTTTTTGTCGACAGTCAAAAGTTTAACAATTATTTTTCCGGTTGGCTGCACAGTAGTGTTTTACGTTTTGTAAGTTACATTTATTTTAAGAAGGATACCCTCAAAATGCATTCGTTATCCATAACTGGGTTGTGTGGGTTTGAAATAAAGTTTTTCATTCAACTATGACAAAAACTTGCTTATTTTGCATACAGCAATATAATCGTGTATACCATTGATGATAACACATATTCAATCATTTATAACTGAGCTATTGCAAAAATTAGTAGATTACGCTTTATTTATGATACATTGATGTCGTCCACTACTAAATGTAAAATGAAATATTTACACTCATTAACTTGTTCAATAATAATATTCAGATGTGGTTGTAAGATCGCTTAGGACTACCATTATGTTTTGTTTTTAAAAGATTTCAATATCCACATTTTTATTATCGCAATCTTAAAACAATATATGAATATGACCAAGGAATGTTAAATATAATAAATAAACAATCTTTATATGGTACTATACATCATATTGTTAACTTCAGAAAAATGTATTACGAGCAAGTTTACGGCGATAAAGACACGTTTTCTCGTATTTGTTGTGGAACCAAAATTGTGTCTATGTGTCGTATAAACGAATCAGCACAGACTTATTAAAATTTCACAACAGTAAACTGGGGGCCGTTTCATAAACGATCGTACGACAATTTAAACTTACGAGAGAATTGTGTTATCTTAATAAGTAGTCGAACTAGCTCGCCATGCTCGTCAAATATATACGGCGCTTGAGATGCCAATGTAATAAATTAAATACTGAAAATTTCTGATCATATGATATGGAATTTAGCAATTATGTATTTTCGAAAAAAAGTATCGTATCGTAAATGTGTACTACGATGTTTATTGAAACGGTCCCCAGGTCTTTCAAACTTTTTTTGCTGTACAGATTTAAGCTATTTGCAATTAAATAAAAACGTTTCTTTTGTTTATGTTTGGTACTACTTCTTCTGAACTATTATTCTAGATTTTGATTTATCAACATTGTGTCTGTCAAAAAACAATAAGATCGTATATACTCGCTTTAAAAAGAATGTCTTATTTCACCTGATGTAAGCGTCGCGGGTCATATATATGTTCTAGCATTTACATTATTACGCTTCCAGACATAATTATACATAATATGTTCACTCATTTTCGGAGTACACTACTTCATGACAAGTGTTGAAATGTTTTGATGTTGATTAACTGGATTGTTTGCAGACAATAAGACAAACACACATTTTTTCCATCGTCAACATTGATTGAGTATGACTTGATTATTGCTATATTGTGAATGTTAAATCGTGTACGTTATGCCTTATTGTCAAAATGCTTTACTATCAGGCCCAAATCAAATTATATTTTCATGTTAAGCACAAAAGAAACAGCAAAAACATTTAAACACAGTTAAATTGTCGCAAAAAGGGGTAACCTAGAACTACCGCTGAATATCACCCAACATACTAATTTGAAACATGACCATATATTTACGTTATCATAAACTGCATAAAACGACCAATATATGAAGTTCAAGTAGAAAAGCATTCACAAAATTAGAATACATTTTACCATTTCTATTTATTCTAGAAATTTACATGTGCCTGTGACGTTTTAGCAATATACATCCGAATAACACATTGTCTTTAAAATAATCTGATGGTAATTATTAAAATCGTTTGCGGCATTCAGAAGTATAAGAGCATAAATTTCACACGAATTGACTTAGACTTTAGATATGAAAGTAATACGTTGACATTAAATGTCGCCATCGGATTCTTGCGTTCAACATCTGACCTGATAAAGTTAAGAACCTGTGCCAAGTTATTTCGAAATTAAAACTTTATGTAGTATAATGGCAATTAAGTTGCTCTTGTTTGATCGTTTACCTTACAGCATAAATTTTTCCATTAATATAACCATTTGAATATTCTATGGGACCACCTATAATAGACCAAGTTATTTCAATATCCATAACGGAATGGAGATATAAGAGCTTGGATAACACACTCTAGTTGTTGCTGTTTTGTCAACATTTGTATGACCAAGGTCTCACATGTAGCCAAAGAGTTATTGTGTGAAACATAATTTGTATGTTGGTTCTCTAGTGTGGCCTTTGATCGCAAAGTATGACCGTGTCTTTAAAAGAAATCATCTTAACCGTAAAGTATAACATTGACCTTGGAAGAAGTTATTTGTTTTTGTCTTCTGACACATCTTCTGATGGATGTTAACATGCGTGTCATGGAATATTTGAGGTCATTTAACACACGTGGAAACTATAGCTAAAACAACCTCTATTTGAAAATAAAAATGCTATTTTTCGATCTTTACATGTAAGCTTCAAGTTTGATTTTTTACCTACAAGGCAGCTATCTAATTTTGCAGCACACTGTCATATATAACGTGGTATTTGTGCCAAGTTGTTATGCAATTCTTAAATAAGGAAAATAAAGCTTGAAAAAGCTCTATCTTTTAATGCATTGCGACCTTTGACCTTACGGTATAACCTTTACCTTAAAGATGAAGGATTTCCTATATGTTGAATGCTATTTTCAGATCTTTGAACTTGATGTAAGACTTTGATCTTTGATGCATGAACTTTTTTTTAACTCGGACAAGCTCCTAAGTGCTTTATGTTGAACATTTGACCTTAACTTATGTTTTTGACCTTAAAGGGACTGTAAACCACGAATAACGAAAAAAGAAAAGTTTTAAATACCGTATTTTTACAATTATTAGTTTATATTGTCAATGATTAAACTATCATGACTGGTATAAAACATTACTTGAAAAAAAAATGTTTTTTTATTTTTACTTAATTTTTGTATTTATTTATTTTTACTGGGTATGCATACCAGGTAACTACCAGTTAACTATAAATAACGCAAGTAGATTGATCATCATCGTCACGTGGTAAACCCAGGAATGCAAATTGTGCAGGCGTAGTGAATTGTATATATTATATATATAAAATGATCAATCTACTTGCGTTATTTATAGTGTATATCGTTATGTCACCTATTTTCGCGATTTACTTTCGATTTCACATCGCGAAATTTTAGTACCTAATATACTGAAAATATGAACTTTTTTCAAGTAATGTAATATACAAGTCGTGATATTTCAATCAATATAAACTTATAATTGTAAAAAAATACGGTATTTTAGAACTTTTCTTTTCTCGTTAGTCGTGGTTTACAGTCCCTTTAAAATGACCAACCGCCAGTGTGCTTCCAATCAATACGCAAACGAAAGCTTCTGTCGTTTTCTTTGATAAAAAAGTACCTTAACATTCCCCCATGTAGCACAACACATTTAAAGTAGTTTATGCTCTCACCTCTGACTTCGACAGTAGTTTGCTCAAATCATAGGAAATAAAATATACAATTGATTCCAAATAATACTGGAATATGCGGAAAATTAAAATACAAAAAAACTTACCTATGTCGTCTTGAAATGTTACGACAAATACATTGTCTGTTGACCGGAATTCTATTTCTGCAATGTCACCTCCACCTGATTTCCTTTCATTTTCAAAATATGCTTCAATTCTATCGTCATTTTCCGCTTTCATGATATCCGTTGGTCCACGCACAATAATCATACACTGCTTCTTAGGAACGTATATTTCTACAGAAACCTCATTCTGTTTTATTTTAATTGGACGATTATTGAGCACAGTCTTCACATCTAAAACAAATAAAATGTAACTATACGACATATACAATGCTCATCGAGTGTTAATTAATATGCAACAGTACAACATAACCACTCTTTTCAAGTTTGTAATTAGTTATGCCGTTCATATCTGAATGTTTTATTGCTTTAAAAAGTGTTTTTCCCGATAAAATATAATGATATAAAGAATTAAATACTTATTTAAATTCAATTAAGCAACAACAACACAACAACAACATAACAAACCTTTAAGAGTTTGCATGACTTAAGTAGCTGTGATGCTCGTATATAAATGTATTATTGTTATTAAAAAGTATTTATCGAACTTAGTGGATTTAACAAATTACAGTTTACATTTTCTTAACTATATTGCAGATGCGATGGTTGTACGCACATCTTAATCCTAACACTTCTAAGTAGTAGTGTTAATTAATATGCAACAGTACAACATAACCACTCTTTTCAAGTTTGTAACTAGTTATGCCGTTCGTATCTGAATGTTTTATTGCTTTAAAAAGTGTTTTTTTCCGATATAAGTCTTATTAACCAATCACAGTGTATATTTTATGAACTGTAGTACAACACAAACATTAATCAGTTTGAGAATCTAGCTACTTAAGTGTTTTTAAATCTTCCTATAGGTGTTTTAAAGTTCTCAGTTTAACAGTTCTGTACAATTAATTGTTAAAGTTTAATAAATTATATGTGGCCCTACTTTAAAAATATATCTGGCATATTTTTTACTGGGTTTTGGGAACGGGATCCTTTTTAGAAAAGTATTGTCGGATTGTCTTATTGTCACAAATGATCATAAACCCACTAACTTAAAACAATTACAATTCTTGTTACCATATTCTTTTGTAACAAATACAGAACAAAAACGGCAATTATGCCGACGTTTATATATTTTCATCATGTACTATTATTTGACCGCAGACGAAAATGAAAATCAGCTGACGGTTTGCACATATATCGTCAGTAGTAATTTTGATAAGCTATTTGTGTGGTTAACAATATAATTTATTAAACAAAATAAATAAAGTTGTAGGCCTACGTTTCACGCGATTGACAGCCGACTTTGAGAACACAATACACGTACAGGTAGTTAAAAATGAAAATGAAATAGATACAACTTTAACTAATTTGTATCAGTCGATTAAAACTCGGATGTTCTTATACATGATATCGCACGTAATACAGGACCACACACATATTGGTAAAGGTTCTTTTGATGATGCTCTTTTCATTGTATTAATGTAAGAAAATCATGCGTGTGGAAGCAACACTAGTTCGGTCGTAGAAAATATCTATATAGAATCATTTTTTTGTAAAAGCATCAGTCCAAATACGCCGAATTTTAAATAATTGAAGATACGATGGTTGTATGCAAATCTTAATCATACGAAGACAGCTTGTTACACACACGCGCTGATTCACCTTTAAACAAAAATGCACAATTATTTGTTCATTGTAACGAATATGAGCAGGATAGACTTACCCTCAGGACGTTGAAACCGTATGACAGCGTTCTTTTCATCTGCATCAAAGTCTATTTCCTCTACTGTACATGATTTCAGTTTCCGAGAAGAGAAAAAATTCTCTAGTTTGTCCTCGTCAACGCCAGATGGAATGTCTTCGACTAAAATCTCCGTCTTTGTAACGTCAAATATAAGCGATTTTTGGACTTCTGTTTCATCATCTGGTGCACTTCTACTCTCTTTTGCAGCAGTTGATTTTGTTGATCGACTTGGTTTTGAAAGCTCCACATTAACGACTTTACTCAAAATGCGATGACCACCACCTCTTTCCACAACTCTTTTTGCGACTGTGTTAAATATATAACATGATTGTTAACATGAAACAACACATTTAACTTAAGATTAATTTGCAATAAATAGGCTCGTGTTGAAACATTTATGTATTGAATGTGTAATTAACCGCATATATACAATTTTCTTATCTTGAAAGTTCATATCAGACGTCAATTCTTGTAAAAATAAATCTTTGGGAAAATTATAAATATCACATTGGAGTAAGTGTGCTCTTAAATAATACCGAAAGAATAAATATAATCAACCGCTGTTTTGTTGCATGTTTTCATTCATACGTTCGCCAAGAACTAGCAAAAACATCAGATGTAATTTATCTGCATAAAAATAGTAGATATGAAAATAAATGTTCATGTGGTCATGAAGTCATAAAAAGTTAAACATATTATATAATCACGTGTTTAACGTAATTAGAACATTGACACAAACAGCATATATATATATATACTTTGCTGATTAAAAGAGGTTGTAACTTACTTATTATAAAATTGTCATACAAACACAATAACCCTAAAACACAATTTATTTTATGTAAGAAATAATTGATTTGCATTTGTATATTTATATTCAGATGGCAATGTAAATACACTTAAAGCGTCAACTGTTAAATTATTTGGTTCGGAGAAGACACGTATGAAACGAGTATATGTCACAACATGGAAACAAATTCCATACAAAACTGCATATGGGACAATAAAACGCACTGTAGCAATAGCATGTTAATTGTATACAAATTTAACACCTTTTCCCTTAAAAATTCATGCAGCAAAACACATTTTAAAGAAAATCATGCTCTGACCTGATACTATAGCAGTTTGCTCTAGTGAAAGGATTTTAAATATACAATTTAAAATTACATTAAAACAATATTACCTATGTCGTCTTGAAACATTACGATACATGAATTGTCTGTTGGCCGGAATTCTGTTTTTGTTACATCCCCTCCAAATGATCTCTTTTCATTTTCAAAATAAGATTGAAATATATCTTCATTTTCCACCACCATGATATCCGTTGGTCCACGAACAATTATCTCACACTGCTTCTTACGAACGTATATTTCTACAGACACCTCCTTCTGTTGTATTTTAATTGGACGACTATTGAGCACAGTCCTCACATCTAGAATGAATACATTGTAATTGTAACAATACGACCCTTTAAATACGTATTTATCGTCATTTAATCAACAACAAAACAACACAACACAGTATTGGAAGGTTTGCGCGGCCTTATATATGATGGTGCTCATATCTAAATTGTTTATTTTTAATTTTAACACTTGATGCTGATTGAAACTCGACCTAGATATTGACATGAAAAACATTATGACAGAGTTTCATCAAGATTGAGTCATAAAGGGTTGAGCTGTCGACCTAAATTTGTGTGCGCGTGACCAAGATTGAAATACAGCCTAGATATAGCCAAGATTAACATTTTAACCTAGTTATATCAAGATTGAGTCATTAATGCCACAATTACAGTGTTAACAAGCTTTTTCTAATATTTGGCCTGGTGACCGATAATTTGGACGTCCGTGACCCAGATTCGTTCTCAGCCAAGAACATGTCAAGATACTCTTTTTATCACGTTTCATCATGTTCAATTCATAAATGATTATTTCTCAAGTGTTATCAAGATTATTCCCGTTGAGCTAGGTTTAGAAAGCATGTTACCCATATCCGAACTTGGCCCAGATATTGTCAAAATTAAACATTCTAAACAAGTTTTATCAAGATTGAGTCATATAATTTGCCTATTAAATACTACCAAGGGTTGTGATTGTTTTTAGATTTGACCCGATAATCTAGTTTTCAGACGCGCGCGACCCAGATTTAAACTCGGCCTCGATATTGTCCTGATACAACAAGTGCATCAAGATTGGATGATAAATAGTGCCTCTAGAGTTGTGACGATATAAAGGTTGAAGACGCCCAACACACCGCACACCGGATACCGGACACTGCATGACGCCTGGCGCCACACTACGCCTGACGCCGGACATAGGGTGATCACAATAGCTCAATTTGAGCACTTGGTGCTCAGGTGAGCCAACAATGCAGAAGATATTATCACGAAACTTTTTTTAATATACATTGGGCTTTAGGTTTGTTATATGTGTGTCTGTCAATCCCGTCCGCTAAATCGAAAGAACGAAACGAACTTAAAATATGATGAAGAAACTTGGTATAAACTTTAAAAGTGAATACATGCATATATATCTGACCCTTAATTACTCCAAAGGGCAAATTTCAGGTGACTTTAACTAACAAAATGACTCTTACTTCTGCAGGAGCTTTAAACCTTTAAAAGACATAATAATGAACCTTGGTTAACACATTACGAATAATGAAATGTTAATGCGCAACGAATTTTACTAAAGACACTGTTTTGGAGAATGTTCAAAATATGTAAACTGCTGTAATCAATCGACAATTGATTTGATTTAGAAATGTTTTCATGTGTGTATTATCTATGTAAAGGACAATTCTGCATTTAGTTTTCACCTATAAAGGGCACGTATTGCAATACTGTCAAAGCCATATTAAACAAGGTTAAAAGCACAATAATAATATGACAATGCATATCATGTAAATCTAGTCTTGCAACATATTATGCTCTTATAAAAAAAACAACCCTCGTAATATAACTATTGTTTGATGATACTTACTTACTACTAAGTATTTAAATAAATAATTATATATANGTTCTAATCTAATTTTCATGAAACCACCTGTTAAACGCCGCCCCAGAACCAGCCATTCCCAAACACAATCGCTTGGATTTTTAATGTCGTTTACAACCTAGTTAGTTGAGGTGACAAACAACACTTGAGGCACAAAACGTGTGAAGTTTTTACAAATCATTTAACGTGAATGGTTTTTATTACAATGTTTATTATTCGTAGCCCGTATAATACGATATATTTAACTTTATTTATGAATTTAAATAGCGGCTGAAGACAAAATACTTGCCCGCTCCGAAGTTCTGATAGTCGATTTGTTTCGAAACCGTTTTCTGTTGACCAGCAAAATATTGTGGTGTATATCCGGGTGTTCCTAAATATTGTGGTGTATATCCGTCAGTTCCTATAGCCATAGTCTCTACTGAACATTCTTCGCCTTCACTCAATTCCCGAGCTAAACCAAAATCGATCAACCGTGCATTGAAATTTGTATCCAAAACGATGTTTTTGGATCTTATGTTCAAGTGCAATAATGTTCCCCTGAATAAAAAAAAATGGTATGTGGGTTATTCTCATATCTTAAACATAATTATATGTTATTTGACTGGTAATGCACTACACATCCATGGACAACTAGATACGTATATCTGAGTTAACGTTAAGAATCGTTGCAACTTAGTCTGCATGCTTTCTATTTCATAAGGAGAGAAGAACAAAAGTGGACCTCGTCGCTCAACTTTAAGAAAAAAACGGCAGTCTAAAAGCTAACTCAACTGCTTCAGCGCAGGAATAAAAATCCGAAGATCGCCGGTTCGATCCACGGCTCGCAACATTATTTGTTTGTGGATTCTCCTCCTACCTCTGATTCAAGTAAGGCAGTTGTCCGTTCATGGCAGAGTATATGCACTTATTACAAGTTAACAAGTTAACACACGAAAGGTGTGAGTTGGTAAACTTTTCTCAGTGATAATATTAAAATACTGTTGAAAACGGCGAAAAAGCCAACCTAACAAACAAAAGACAGCTATATCCCCGCCGTTATATTTTTATCTTCAAGTTAGAAAACTTGACTTTTAGGTGGCGGGATTGTCTCATGCCTTCTGATAAGAGCCTTAATGAACATTTGTAAAAGGACAATGGTAGACGAAAATACAATCTCAATCTCTACACTTGGAGACTTTTCTAACGCAACACTTTTCAAACTTGAATATCTAAGTAATGAGTTAAGGTTTTTTATTTAAAAATTCACATGTGATCAGTTGACTATATTTTGTGCAAGTTCACGAAAAAAATGGGGTTTTTACACACGGAAACATAACATTTATTTAAAAACAAACAATATGGCAAGTATGAATACTCAGAAGAATATCCAATTGGCATGTTACAAGCCGGTCAGTCATTAAGACGGGTAACTTTATGCGTTTTACTGTTCACATTGTTATTATTTTACGTTGTACGATTTTGAGAATTTAACGTTTGCAGTGATTTTTATTATATGTAAAATTTTATAATTTAATGTCGATCTGTTTCAATTAAATTTAAAGGAAATATTAGAAATGTGTTAAATTATTATGAATCCAAATTTCAACAAAATCCGTTCTACAATGAGGGAGCAATATTGATTTGAATACGTGTTGCGTTAGAAAAGTCTCCAAGTGTAAGTGTGACATCGACGTGATTTGATATTACTGGTGTATGCCTTCTGCCCATGGTCTAAATGAGCAAGTCAATTGAGACACGTGTCATAAAAAAATGGTATAGGGAATATTAAGCGGACACGAACTAATAGATGTTCTTTGATATTACCTTTCAATGTACAATTAACCTTGAACAAATTTGAAAAGCATATGACTTCTGCAAGTACCTAAGAATTTAAGTTATGTTTTGTGTAAAGACTTCTGTAGGCAAAGAACGGATACGAAATAGTTACTTGAATAGTTCATGAACATCATTCAAAAGGTAAATGAGATATTTAGCAAACACAAACTTAAGGCTGGCTTATTGGACCTTCAATTGTGGCCCTGAATTTCAGGCTCAATGGCTGACACATGGCCTCGATGAATTCTCTAAATGACATTATCATTTGAGCGTAGTGTCATGAAAATCCTCTGAAAACATAGGGGTTATGGTGGGCAATGACATCGAGTATTTAACCTTCGTTATGTTGACCTTGAGTTGGCATGGTTGACTTAATCCGCCTGTGCATCGTATCAACAAAATCATTTGCGAAAATCCTTGAAACATGTCATGAACGTACAGACAGATGGACAAATGCCCTTATAATAACACATTTGGTTCGCGGCGGGGATTACATAATAGGTACGTGCATTGACAAAGGATGGTTTGAACCATGGATAGGGCTTCGAAAAGTAATTGTTTTATGATATATTAATGTTACAGACATCTTAAACTCGCACAATGACATACTAATTGTGTTTCCTTTCTGCGTTTCATTATTTAAGTTTGGGTAGCATAGCCATTAAGTTGTCCATCGATTTAATCAGCATACGTGTAAGCTGTTGTCAATCTGCGGACATGAACTCACCTGAATATGTTGCCAGTATGCATATAATCCATTGCACAGGAGATTTGGTACATAATTTTCACTCTGATTTCCCTGTTCAGGATGATTTGCCGAGTGTTGTTTAAATTATTTGTGTCATTTCTAATGGCTTGAGATAAGTCTCCATTTTCAAAATATGGTGACACGAAGTAGAACGTTCTGGAAAAAATATGATTGAGATTAAAAAAGCATGATTAAATGATTATGTTCGAGTTATTTGTATGTATTGAAATACCAGAATCGACAAATACATAGCCGGTCGAAATTTTTATACCACACAATACTTAGCAAAAAGTATAAGTTTTTTTCATTTTCCGTTGGGTCGTTCACTAACCATTTATACAGCTTACCGCCCTACTGAGGTTACTACAGAAATCTTTTTTTCTCTCAAGTTTTCTAAACCACAAAACGCGGCAATTTGAATAAAATAAATTAATTCAAGTGACGTTTTAACAACGAATACAAAAAAAAAACATTGAAATAAACGTCGAAGTTTATTTAATCCTCTGTTTTAACGAAGCGCATAATTCAGCTGAATAATATTTATGTAACGCTGACCTTAAGCCACCAACATCATGCTTTATCCTAATTTATGTCAAATATAAGATATCCATAAATTTAGTTCCGTAAAATATCTCGAAGTGTTGTCCAGTTATCAAGCGATAACGTGTTTTTGTAGGAAAAGTAACATTGATCTCAACGCTAAACACCCCATCTACATTCCTCTGAAAGTTAGGCCCTGGATTGAGATTGTTATATGCTAGGTTAAATAAAGATTTATCTCACTATCACACTGACAAGAATTTTTTCTGAAGTTGAAATGCGGAGTAATTTTTTATGTTTTGACATTGACTTCGGCGTCATCTTCTAAATATTCAAAGCCGCGAGAAATCTCGCTTGAAGTTTTCTCCATATAAAGCTGAATCATATAAGTGTTATCAGATCTAAATCGTAATAACTACGCAGCAACCGTTTTGCATTTACCATTAAGTCACTTCCGAATTGACTGACCCATTCAATATGAAATGAACCAATCGCCGAATAACCTATCGCTCCGATAACATAGTTATATGAAAGAGACCTCATTCGTTATAACGACATTCTGTGTAATTTGATAAAATGGTGTCGATAATGCGAGATCTTATATGCTGATCAATAAGTTTGATTGACGGTATGCGTATGTGAAATCCTAAATGAGGCGGCCGTTATGTTTTGCTAAGATATGTATGCGTGCAGTGTCATCACAATATCGTAAATAATTAAGAATAACTGGCTTCAATGTTCAACAAAAGTCTTCATAACTTTGATTTATTACTTACATAAATCATATGCAAGCCTTATGTGGAACTGACAATAACATATCTACATGACATGTTTCTTTTTGCTTTCTGATTTTTTCTTTGAGCCGAAATTGTTTCTTCAAAGTAACAATAACTACCTTCACTTCGACTCAGCTTGTATACAATCGCAAGTGAGTCACACTAATTTATATGTTTAAAAGTAAGTTTTAAAACACGTTTTTGTAACCGACCAATTGACCATGACATTTTTCACCTGCCGAAATATCAATTCAATGAGCGAAACAGAATTAATTAGGTCACCTATTGCTTTGATTTATTAACCCGAGAGAGATAACAAGATGAAACTTACCTTTTGTTATGATCATCGTGATAACCAAGCAGTGGAACAATACTGAAATGCCTCAACCGCGCCGCGTTTTTTTCCTGCAAAGTTGGGACAATTATTGTATGACTTTATTTTTTAGCAATGGAAACATATTGTTCTGACAAGTAAAAAGGTAAACGCATGCCACAATTAGACCAGACTAATTCAATATTGAAGTACAATGTTATTCAAACTTGATCATTTTTCACCAATAAGTATTTACTATTCTGAAATGTTAATTCCATTTGCAAACCATATGTAAATCCACGCAATACAATATCGGCTAGTACAAAAGAGTGCCACACAACTGTGCAAATCAAACTTACGTTCCTTATTTTTCCTATTTCGTACGAATCATAAACTGATTGCTCCCATAAATTAATTTCTTTGAGAACAAGTCTTACGTTAAATCCTGGAATCTCCTCTCTCGCTGCAAAACATAAGAATATTGCATAACGATAGGGCTTTTAACATAAAGTTATGCTTTCCTCTATCGTTTTTGTTTGAGTGTGTAATACTTGTTTCTATAGAACTACAAAGAGTTATTAATGAATTTATATCACCCAACATACCGCTTGAACCACATAATAAGTATATGGGGCTTTTGCAAAACGATCTGTGTTTAAGCTACACCCACAATTATACACTTTACTCGTGAAGTGAAAAGTAATAAAGGCGAGTGCTCATGTGTCACATCAGTATTTAGCTTTGTCTTGTAATGTTCATTGGGCGTATTACAACTTGCAAAGGCTGTGTGCATTATTCTAAAATTTCTATTTACGTGTCTACAAAGTTACACGATTAAATATTTTTTTGTTTTATGTCTTATAATTGTTAAATTAGTTGGTACTTTTAAAGTTTTTACAATACTGAGTATCCCACCACTTTCATATTTCCTAAGTGATTGATATTAAACTTAATATGTATCATTAGTGAATACCTTGATGTGTAAATAATCGATGCAACATGTTTGCGCAAAATGATCCAATTATTACTTAACTATGTTCCCTTAAACTAAGCAATAGGTTTGGCTTCTATGTCTGTGACAAGCTGTGAATGGCATAAGTCATGTTTGTGACAAAGCTCTAGTAATTGTTATTTACACATCATGAGACTAGCATAATAATTATTTGCATAACTGATGGTATGCATAGTAGTATACATTTATTATTTATGAAATTTAATATCAAATCAATTCCGTTTAGATCAATGTTTACCTGGTGTGCAGGATGCTACCAAAGTTTAGGCAACCATTATGAGGTCCAATTCACTTAACCGATCATCTTGATACTTTTTTATTATGCATACGGCAATAAAATGACATCCCAAGCTACACATTGATAACGATGACTGTCCTTTTAAAATGATATACAATTGCAGGCTGAATTAAAAAAGGTATACATGTAGTTCACTCACGCTTTCAGTCGGTCGGTCAGTCGGTTTGTCCGCACATAATTTCATAAAACTGAAATTAACTTATTTTACCGTGATTCTCTGTGATCCACATATTTTTAAGTAATTTGCTAACGCACAAAGCAAATAAAGCAGTTCGGAACTTTTAGTAAAGTTTCTGACAAGGCTCTAGTTATAAACGTTTATAGATGTATTGCTGAGTGATTCCTTACTTACATATGTACACTTTACCAAATACTCCGCTGAGTCTGTTCTGGTAGACACTGACAGCGGGACTCTTCAGCTCCTCGATCATGTCGTTGGTCAGCTCAATGAGTCTCCCGTCATTCAAGTCCTTCCGTATGGTCTTGGTGATCTCTTTATCACGCCTCAAAACGTAAAACGCACTTTTCTCAGGATGATGTGATCTAATTTAGACAACACATACTCTATTAATTTGATAAATGTATAAATTAATATAACGAGAGGACCAAGATGGTCATTTATCGCAATTTATTATATATTAAGTTATTTATCTTACACAATTTAAAGTGGTTTCCGAAAAAAAATTATATTGTTAACAACGCCTCAGTTAACATTTTGCCCTCCGCTGTTTACCAGTTTTTATTTCAGGGACACGATATGAAAGAACATTGAAGAGGACCACTGTACCGCGTTACATAGCAACTATAACACCACAAGTAAATGTGTAAAGTAATCGGACTATCTAAGTGTAAACATCATGTGACGCCGAAGATGGTCCTATTTAATTCCAGCGGCAAAATGTTAAATACACTTTATAGTTTACCACTATACAATTCTAAAATTAAATAATACACGTCTATACAAAGTAGTTCAATGTTTTAGACATGCAATGAACTTCGTGTAATACCGCCTTATTTCACACATTTCCTTTACCCCGAATGGTCTCCGAGTATTTGCGTAAAACTACGATAATTTGGTCAAAATTAAAACAAAATATTTGTTCTAATATTAACCTCCCAATTGCAATTCCTCTGTGGAGTATAGGTAGAGCATCCACTTTTGTAATAATAATGTAACCAACTTATGCTCATTGAGAGTCTAAAGCGTTATAATTTGTATGTCAATTATAAGGAATATTCCGTATACAAAACGGCCGCTCGATCGAGATTTACAAGATATCAAGACAAATGTTTGTAAAGAACTTCTATTACTACGCGCACTAATCATTTGAATACGAAGCGATCGACGCATCATTCTTAAAATTGAAGACTTTCAATTGACATGAATTTTTTGCAGACCATTAAACCAACAAATGACAGAGAAACTCACAGTGTGACACCAGTAAATTAACAAATCATAATGTTTGTGCATTATTAATGTAATATTTGTTCAGTACCAGTCTGTCAGCAATGTTATTTCAATAATTTATATCATCAATGAAATGAATAATAGTTCAAGTAAGAAATGCGCATCAATATTCGCTGACATTAAAAGACAAAACCAATGTTAACACACGATTTTGGGAATAAATTGCTATAGAAGTCTTTAATGCTGATTGATAAAAAACACAGTTATTATTCTTATTTAAGCAGTTATTATTGTACACAATAATTATTTTAATGTAAATAAGAAAGCATAGTGCTTCTTCCATTTAACAACGTACTGAATATTTATATTGAACAATTGTCCAGTTGATGCTTACCTTTCGTTTTCGCCTGTTTTTTTTCCGTCAGATATGAAAATATAAAGAATCAGTTTATATAGCAAATTGCAAATGGACAATCATATGAATAAATGGAGAACCCTTCCCCGTTGTATAGTATTGCATTTGTTTGGCCAAATTACACAGTGAGCGGCCCTCTTTTCTTATTTGAAACTGCAGCAACGTTTAATGATACAAATGAGCAAAACGAAAAATATTTTTTTCCAGCGAGTTGAATGGACTTGTTCACAGAATGGCAAATATGAAACTTTTTTTAAAGACTTGTCATAGATTCAAAATAGAATGTATGCATTTTATTCAAAAGGCAAAGTAGCATCCTTGACATGATGAATATAAAAAAATATGTGTTCGTTTATTGATAATCATTGATCGTAATCGAAAAAAATATAAACCGTTTGCAACGCTTTTTATCGATTGTTTAGCAAAAATGAAATCAATTTGCTCGTTAAAAATCACATGTTTAAGTCGTTTTTCCGTAAAGAGTATATGCCTCAATCGTGCACGCATGTATTCAAACCGACTTAATGTAATAGTTATCGCAAAATTCACGTCCGCTTGTTCAATGAAGACAATAAACAAAGTTACCATTTTCGCCATGCTGAACTTTAACATCAAATCCACTTGAGTCATTCTCCAAAAGAACTGCATTAATTACTGTTTTGATATTATCGTTAGACATAATGGCGTCTGAAGGAAGATTTTCAACTGAGCCAGTGTATTCAAGCTCGATCGCACGAACCTTGTCTTCATCTTGCGTTATATCGGTCTTAACCTTTTTGACTGAAAAAATCACATTCAACAACATTTAAATATGCATGTAATAAATATTACTTTGTGATTAACACAAAGCAACGACTGTGTATACCACACAATCCCTAAAACAGCATAGTGTATAAATCAATTGTTTAAAGGTAGTAATAACGCATCTCGTGTTATATAATAAAATCTCCATAAAAAACGTCAGATATGCTAGATGTTTTACTGATTCTTCTAAGTTAATTTAAGATAATTAAAAATTGTTATGTAAGTTTTCCTATCTTTTTAAAAAATCACGAACTTATAGAGTTGTACTGCGCAGTATTCACCGGTTATTATTGTTAACTTTTGACCTCAAACTGGATTTTTCCGCAAGTAAACGCTCGGTAGTGTTTGGTGTAAATGTTATTTGGATGTCAACTAACGACAATTTGACACAAAGTTGGAAAGGAAGAGTCAAACCAAAACCTACGACGTGGGCTCAGCACTTTAACATGTCATTCCCGACATCAACGGGCCACAGTTTTAACTCTTCTATACATGGCAATGAACTAGTGTTAACGTTCTGACTGTTTGCTGGGATGGCAATCAAAACTGTTACCGTACGCACTGCGGCTTCGGAAAACAATTGAAATGAATCTCTCCACTTATGGAGAGAAAAATGTTTCTTCTCTAAATACATTGTGATAATTGTTATTGATGCCATATGATCGTAAAAGAAATTTAAATTGACAAGGTTCCATTGGACTTTGAAAGTTCCCATTCCATGGAACATGCGTGTTCCCTGAACGAGTTAATTTCCAGTTCTTTCTGTTATTTGATTTGCTATGTCAACCTCTTTTTGGCGTAACCCTAAAAGTTTTGTTTGGATTAGCAGTTTGTTATTGCATGTTGTTTCTATTACAACTACAAAAGAGGGTAATGTATAATATAAACATAACTATACTGATAAAAAGTATAGTTTTATTGTTTACAATTGCGTGTAGGCACCATCTGAATTTTTTGCTTTATTTCTGTGCGGCTTTAATTTATAAACCAATAGTGAATTAGACCCGGTAGTATTAGCCTATCTCTTACGTGTTGATACACATGTTATTTTATAGAGGATTGCTACCAAAAAGTGTAGATATTTTCTTCACACGATAAGTATTGTTATCAATCTTCTCTTTAAAAGTCATATATTAAAGTCAGTTTTTCCTCAACAAGTATACATGTACGCCACAATTTTGAAAAACAAGCATTCAAACCGACTTTTTGTAATAGAAATCTTGAAATTGACTTCCGCTTGATCCATGAAGACAATTAACAAACTTACCAGTTTTATCATGCTCATCTTTAACATCACACCCATTTAAGTCATTGTCCAAACGAGCTGCATAGGCATCAATCACTGTTTTTATATTATCGTTAGACATCACGTCTTTTGAGGGATGATTTTCAATACATTCAGTGTGTTCAAGGTCGATCGCACAAACGTTGTCTTCTTTTTGAGTAATATCCGACGTTATAGTACAGTTAACCTCTTTTACTGAAACAAAACAACATTTCAGCAGCAACATGTAAAATGCGTGTTATAATGAGTATTAGTTTATCTTATTAAAAGACGGCAAAACAAACCTTCGTATAGCGCAATTTATAAATCAGTAGACAAAGAGTAGTGATAGTGCACGTCGTAATATATAAATAAAATCAGCATATAAAAACAAACAAGATTTTTAAGTGCATCGTCTTATTTAGCATTTAGATACACACGTTTCCTTTAATTACATAGTGTGTATATACTGCAAATATATCAACATATTGTTTACCAGAATGGTCATGGAAACGAACATTATTCTAAAAGTGAATGGTATTATATGCGTATGTTATAGCACGTACAGCTGTGTTTTATTAGCTTTAGAAAAGATGTATATATCAGATTCAGAGCAATCGTACGACAATGTTAATGTTTGCGACTTGGGTGGGGGCATGATGATGCTTTAATAAAATTATATTAATTATAACATTAATGTCCTCTGATGTCGTTGTTTCGTGCACTCAGAAACGTATAATTGGTAAATGGGATGTAAACAGATTTGCTATTTAGAGTTTTAGCTGGTTCCAAAGAGTTTAGACATATCTGCACTGCCAGAATAAATGTTTTATAGAGTTCACATCTTCACAGCAGAAATCGCGAAGGTTGGTAAGTGATAATTTCATTTGTAGAGGTGATTGTTTATCACAAAGATTTATGTACTTATACTTAAAATCCCTTGATTGTGTATCAATGTTTCATTGTAAGGACAGATTACAAATGGATTTCCAACTACACTTATTATTGCGGAATATTTGTTTCCATTTAATTCGCCCTTTAGTTGGTACGTGGGCTTAGGAATGTTTAAGTTATATATTATTTTATTCTTTTTTTTTCATAGCCAGTACATAGGAATAACAGCTACAAAATAGGGTAATGTATTTTATATATCCAACTATACAAATACAAAATTATTAGTAAATTATGACCATAAGTATTAGCCTATGACTTAAATATTGACACACATTGTATTTTATTATGGATTATTATATAAATGGTAAGATAAGACAAGTAGTCAAATCAATTTGCTCGTTACAAGTCACATGTTTAAGTCATTTTTCTATAAGGAGTATATGCCTAAATCGTTCACGCATGTTTCCAAACCGACTTAATGTAATAGTAATCGAAATATTCACTTGAAGACAATAAACAAAGTTACCATTTTCGTCATGCTGAACTTTAACATCACATCCACTTGAGTCATTATCCAAAAGAACTGCATTAATTTCTGTTTTGATATTATCGTAAGACATAATGGCGTCTGAAGGAAGATTTTCAACTAAGCCAGTGTGTTCAAGCTCGCTCGCACGAACTTTGTCTTCATCTTGCGTAATATCGGTCTTAACCTTTTTGACTGAAACAATCACATTTCAACAACATTTAAATATGCATGTAATAAAGATTACTTTGTGATATATTTAAAACAACGACTGTGTATACCACACATCCCTCAAACAGCATAGTGTATAAATCAATTGCTTTAGGGTAGTGATAACGCATCTCGTGTTATATAATAAAATATGCATAAAAAACGTCAGATATGCTAGATGTTTTACTGATTCTTCTAAGTTAATTTAAGATATTTTAGTTTGCGTTAATTCTATTAATTTTATGTAATTGAGGGCACACGTAGTGCGATTCTCGTTTCTCGTGGCGATAGGTAAAAGCACCCAACAGTAGTATGGACATAACAGACGGGCATGTGTGTATTTTACTAGAAAACGAAATACAATCTATGTTTATTCTAAAAGAATAATACATGCGTGCCTTTTGAACTTTTAACATTAATGGGTGTTGCTGCAGTTTTGCTGATTTTTTTCCATCAAATAGATTTTGTCCAAACTTTTTATTTAAGTAATACATACAAATACTATATGAAAAACGAAATGAAAACATAGTGTCACCGGCCTTGTTTTGATTTAATTCACCATTATATAACATATACTTTCTCATTTAAACTGAAAAATCTCTAATTGTGTAAAAATAATTAAAAACCTATCAAAATGGGAAACATGTAGATATGTTATAAGCTAAGATACATCATATACCATTTAATTAAACCACACACTACCAATAAAATGGAATACACATATTACATTTTAGAAATTTAATTTTTATAAGTTTTATGTCACCCCAAAAAAAACGTCAATTTTTTACTATTTTAACCACATAAATGGAATATAAGCAAGTTCAGTCAAATAGAATTCTGCGAAACAGCTCAAATATGTTCATCTACGTGTTGTCATCATAAAACAAAAATTAAAAAGGGGGGTCACTGCGCTTTTAACAGAGATGTTTGTTTTTAACAATACCTACTGTCTATGTCACATTTCATAAAATACAGCATTTAGGGAAATTCAAGTACAGGTACATAGATTGCTATAAATATGCATAGACATTTGAAAGTGTTAACAATCTTAACGGGGATCACAACAGCTTACCAACAAAAAACACAATAATATAATATTTATTCACAAACATAAGACCATACAGTATCAAACTCGACCTTAATCATCAATAACTTACAGGGATTTGTTCACAGATTTTGGCATGTTTTAAAGTGTGTGATTAAAAACTTGAAATATCTTCTTGTGTATGTCGCACATTAAGTACAGTCCTTAAAACTTAATAAAAATAAATAAATGAATAATAAATAAATAAATAATAATAATAATAATAATAATAATAATAATAATAATAATAATAATAATAATAATAATAATAATAATAATAAATTTAATAATACTACTAATAATTATCAGCATACACGTGCTGCTGCTGTCTCTATTCCTACTAGTTTTTCAACTTACTTTTTTCAGCTTCTTCAGTTGTTCTTTGGCAGACTCAGTTTTAGCAAATATCGATATATTTAAAGCATGTTTCATATCGTCAATGAAACCTTTGAGATCATTTTCACATAATTTCATTTCTCCAGAATGAACTATGTCATTGCGAACTTGTCGTATCTACAAGCGAGATAACATGATATCAAAACCATTAAAAGTAGTTTTCCCAACGTCGATACGCAAGCAATGACCTTTGCAGCGGAATGCTAACAGTCTAGTATCGAAGCACTTTGCATAACCCACAGGTTATCGTCAACGAAGGCTTCTGCTCTGCATACTGATCTTAAATTGTTGATTTTTTGTAGTATCACATATAAAACAAACAATACAAGCCGTGTGCCTTTAACATAGGTAACACAATAGATCTACACTAGAAGTCTACGGTATTCAATGGCAGCCCTCGTATTTCAATAAAACGCGTTTACGCAGTTACGGATAAATTCGCTGCCTTCTTAAACCCAGCTTTGTCACGTGTTATTATTTTTAATTACGTCATATAATTGAGCAAGTAACGACTTCAATAACGGAAGGTTACCTGGTAATGAGTGTGTGCGAATGCCCTTTATACAATTACTTTATGCGTTTTACTTCAAATAGGCGAATATATATATATATATATATATACAGATATAAGATTAAATGTCACATTTCATAACACACGCCAAGCAAGACATCACTCCGAGTGTTGATGAACGTGTGCCTTGTATGAAGGAGCCGAAATGCTATATCTGTGTAGAATTTAGAAAATTCAGTATTTATAGATTGGTATGAGATACCTTGTTTAAAAAATGGTTAAGTTGGTGTTTGATTACAGTCATTAGAAGGTTTGATTCGGGCACAAGTCCTTAAGTATCGAACAAATTGCAAAATGTTTATTACATATGGACTTTTTAGAATATACCTTTCCAAATAAAGGTAATAAATAATTAAAATCATCACGTGTGCAATATAGACTAGTTTTCACAATACTGTTATTGATAGTTCGATGTAAATTAAGAATTGCAGCATCGGGAAACCCTGGGATATTCTGTCTGCATAGTTGGCCATGTAAGTACAAACAATCTTCTATGTATAATCCCTCTTGGCTTTCATAATAATACAGCAGCCAGACGTGAACAGTACTTTATATTGTCCTAATTACCATAATGTGGTAAATTGGACAGTTTCAGACATCAGTTAAATATATTTAAATAGTTTCTTGTACGTGCTATAAATATAAGCCAGGATGTGACTCCGAAATAATCATAAGAAACAACAAGTGATGTGTTTGTGAAACACTTTGTCCCCTTTTGAGCGATTTTGACCCATATATTTGACCTTTGACTTTGAAGGATGACCTTGACCTTGACCTTCCACCACTCAAAATGTGTTGCTCCATGAGAAACACAAGCATGCCAAATATCAAGTTGCTATCTTCAATATTGAAAACGTTATGGCCAATGTTAAAGTTTGTGCAAACCAACAAACAAACTAACAAACAGGGCAAACACAATATGTTCCCCAGTTTAGACTGGGGGACATAAAAAAATGACAGCCAATATTCGGATGGTTTATAACTTATAATGTAAGAATATCACGAGGATCGAGAATCTACCATTTAAACCAGTTTTAGTGTATTATTTGACAATATACAGATATCGTGTTTGCCAAACTATTTTGAATGTCAGATAAGACTTGGTAAATAAATAAAAGATGTAATAATGCTTCGTTCGAGTACTAATAAAATACTGTAAACCGTATTTAGCTTTGCGATGTTTAATTTACAACCGACCACCTGACTTAAAGATAATAAATAAAAGTTTATCAAGCGTTCGATTTAACTCAATGCACGGACTATACCCTTGTTAACATTTTGCATCTCGCAGTTTATTGTGGTTAATGTTTTATGATGACATAAAACTGTTTTGCTCTCGGAGTTGTGTGATAACTTGGTATAAACTATATAAATTTATCGCATACCTTATCAAGGTGAACAAAATCAGTATTGAACGCATTTCTCAGTGTTGTGTTGTTAGCACATATTTGTATCAGCGCTGTAATATCCGATTGTGCAATACTTTTCGTTTCTCTGTAGCCAGTTGTGAAAATGAAGCATTTGATTAATTCCCATGGACCAACATCTTTGTCCGACCACAAGTCGCATTTAGTGTTCGACCAGTTAGGTTCATACCTAACATGTTCATTTTTTAAAAGATCATACAACACTCCGCAAGAACCTTTGTCTTTACACGGAAAATGATTACTGCATTTGCAATTGCATTTTAGTTCATTGCATATATTTTTCTTTGTTGCATGTTGTGGTTCCAGCTTATTGATGTCACAGCTGCTACATCGATAGGGAGATGAGCATTCTGCTTCAACCTCACTAATTTTTCGTATGTAAAGTTCATCACATTTCTTTGATATAAACGGTAGAATACCTTCTTTAAAATATTTAAGAGCAAGACACGCTTTCACCCAATTTCTGAGTTCCACATCTTCAACTTCGTTCTCCATTTTTAGTGTGCCTTTGTTTGAGGAATCATGCGTCTGTGTATTGTGAAACTTGCAGTGAATAATTATTGATACAATTGTATATTTACGATAAACTATTCACCTATCTTAATGTCCAAATTAATGCCAATTTACTTCAATTAAAAGGTTTTACGTAGTCGTGGATTTTCACAAGCATAGCAACTTGTAAACACAAGGTCGTTGTGGTTTACATCCTTTAACATGTTATTATTCCAAGTTTCCCTATAAAGTGAATACTTGATCAAAACATATTCCCAATAAGTGATTTGGGATCATAAGAGATTCACACCGAACAAAAGACAAGTCAAACAACGCAATAACCAAAATGGCGCCTGTAAAATGACTGGAAGATGAAAGAATGTCTGACGTCAGCCACCCAATTGTCGAATTCTCATTGGCAGTTAACGATATGGTTTATTACATATCATATCATAATTTAATTTATCGCGAGATACTAAGTATGGCATTTCAATAAAATGTTGTTGATATATATTTATTTAAAAAAAGATAACGTTTATAATATGTACTAATTCCTGAACTTTGACCAAAATAAATATCAAGTGTATGGTGGTATAGAATACCTAAAGATAACCAACTAATAGGACGTAAAGTTCGAAGATTTACTTCTTGTTACGAATATTATACTGTTCTATATTCTTTATTATTACAACCATTTCAATAGTTACCTTTACTGGGATTGCTAGGTTATCAAATATCTGTCTTACTTAAGAAGTTGCGCCCGAAGTCTTTCACAATACCAGATATACGCGATGCTTTTATTGAATTCATTATTACATAAGTCATAATAAACTGTGAGTGCTGTTAACTTTTATGTGCGTCGGGTCTTTCGATATATCTCACTTATGCGATATTCATCTCGATAATTAATTAACAACGCAAAGTATAACGCGTTTATGTTCGTTACAACTCCGCAAGTTTTAAGTGAAACTTAAATCTTGGTGTCTCTTTTCGGAACTTTCAGTGAAGTGTTTCGTTAAGCAGATGAACCTTACACATTAAGGCAATCAATGTACAGGTCGGCTATGGAAGATTGTTTGCCTACAAATCCGAGGATCGTGCGGTTAGATAACTTGAGGGGATTTGGCAAGTCATAATTCTTACGGAGATTTAGCCCTTACCATTGATTAATAATGGGCAGTTGTCAGTTACAAGCGTAAGCATGAGCACATAATACTGGTAAACCTGCTGAACTAGGAAACGTGTGAGTATGTTAAAGAGACTTGTTCACAGATTTTGGCATGTTTTGAAGTTTGTCATTAAATGCTTTTAATTAATAAAAATTAAACATCANGTCGTCGTTGAGTCTTTACGACTACATTATGTGCGGACCTGACCATCCGTCTTCACATAGGTTGCCATTTATTTCATACTTTGTACAACTACCCAGGTGTTGTTACAAAATATAACGATAACACGAGAAATCGAAATGTTTAGATCGTTTCGCGTCTGAGACGTTTTATAATTTTATCAATTTCTAACCAAGATTTTTCGTAAACGAAAATGTCTTGTCAGTATACGTCTGCGGTATTTAGTGTTATTTTGCACACTGATGTACATTGTTCATTTATTTCTTGAATCTATGACAAAAAGTTGAAAAATTCTCATTTTGATAAACTGTGAACACGTCCCTTTAAACTGAAAGCGTGTGAAATATGTAAAAAAAAAAAAAAGTAGTAAAGCTAAAGACAGCAGTTGAGTATGAAACATTAACAAATGTCAATAGCCATNCCCCGTCTGATAATGATTCAGGACGATCCGTGGCTTTTTACCATCGATGTTCTTCCAAAGACCATCACTCCGGTGAAAACATGGCATACACAAGCACCAATCCGTACCAATACGGAAAACCCCGGAAGCAACACGCAATCAACATGGCGCCCACACGGACTGTCCTGACCAGTCCAAGCAGAGCAACGCTCTATTACGAACCAATACGACATCGACATGGATATCCTAAAATAAACACTGACTAACACGGCATCTACACAGACCGTCCGGACCTACACGACAATGACACAGAAACACAGGGCAGAGGTACGGACCAAACACGATCTACCCCGGACCGACAATAATTGTATAACATAGCATTTTCAGATTATTATTATCACACAGCACAAAATCTTGCAAATATAACTATCAAATGATATTCACTTCTTCAATTTTACAAAATACGTCCACATAATATTGTTCATATTTATAACTCAACTACATGCAAATATCATGTCCATAGAATATTTCGTTTAATCACAATGTTCATATCATGTTGTCCTGCCAGGACACTGATCCGGCTTCAGAGCTAAAGTAGGCCCGAAGAAATTTGATTCTGTTCATTGCTTTCTATATGGTTGGATTGCAAGAAAGCACCAGCGGGAATATATAAGCGGGTTGTCGTTTCGCAATTACTCTGGTATGATGTTGTGATTTTTGTCCCCCATGGTCAGCTACACTCACATGATCATTTTCATTTCGCAGTATGAGAAGATTATGTAAGCAGATGCAAGACAGCACAATGGACGTCACTGTCCCTGGAGACTGCAACATTCTAGTGTTTAGACATCGAAAGCGTTAAGCAAGAATCCCGAATGCGTTTTCCACAATGTGTCGCCCCCTGGACAATCGGATAAGAAGACTCGTTCGGACTGTGACATGGTTTTCTCAAAGAAAGGTTTCGTGAGGCTCTTCTTCTGTGTCATCCGCACCAATATAGAAAGGTATTGGTTTGTCGTCGTTCGGTAAATGATAAGGATCAGGTTGGCCTAACACTCCCTTGTCGAAAGTTTCCTTCTGCTAAATGGTTTTGAACACTTAAGCATTACCGGCTGATCAATTGCTGCCTACTTGTAGTTGGCGTTGACCAAGTCCATGCAGATTAATGAATGTTAACCCTTGAAGTTGTTCTTTTCATTCTATTCGTCAGAGTAGATAGAACCCTTTCCGCGACTTTTCTATTCGTCTGTCGTACCTTCACTATAGCAATCAGGAAACTCTGTTCAACCTGAGCATTTTGCAGTAGAAGCTGGAATCACATCAGCATCATCTCGGACGTCATCTCTTCGCCAATGTTGCATCGTCTGTAGCACAATAATAAGTGAATCGAGTTTAACATTGGCCGTATTTATATGCCGTCCGTCATCGTCCATGTTATTCCGTGTTCCTCCGTGATACTCCGTGTTTTCACCGTGTTAAATACGTGAAAGTACTTGTAAGCACCCTGTTTTTCCGGCATCGTCCGTATTATTCGGTGTTCTCATGTGATAGACCTGTATCCGCCGTGTTTTACCGTGTTTGCACCGTCTGCCTCCTTAGTAGCTACGTACTGATCCGTGAAGATAGCGATACAATCAAACTGTACCGGCGTGTTCCGTGTTACCACCGCGAAGTGTCCGAGGACAACCGTACAACTGCCTTCATGGTCCTTGATGGTCCGGTGTGAAATCTTTCCCGGAATGTCAGGATCCTACACGTACAACCAATGCATATGTGCGACTGCTCCCGAAATCTGTACAGCAGCTATCTTCCTGGAATTACACGGATCAACACGGCACTTGTGAACTTCCCAAAACTGCCGTGTTCGCCTCCAGGAGCACCAAAGACATTCCCGGACGTTTTAGGACCTACAGGGATCGACACGGAGCTACACTGCGGCTACACGGTTCACATGCCGGATCGTTCCGGATATGATTTGCATACATCCGGCATCTATATGGGACTGGGTATCAATGAAATCTGTTTACCTATTTCCTGCTGATACCTCTGATAGATTTCGAAATAAGACCTGGACAAGCAACCCGAAGGTGAGACGGAAAACATAATTATATAATAAACCCTTCTCACATTTTAATTACGCGGGTACATACTAAAAATACGATTTCTAATGTAGCCAACAACCTCTTTTTCATGAACCTTACATAGAAATATGGTATATAATATAATCATATATCGTATATATATATATTGTTACTATAAAGTTATTTGTGAGATATACATTAACCAATAACGATTTTAAGGTCATATTATATTTTAATGCTAAACTTATGTCCTTTAAAAACAAAACGTAGTTTACGTTCTGCATAGTGAATAAAATAAAGGATTGTTGTTGATTGCAGTGTAAGATCTATAATCATTTCATGCTAAATCATGTAAAACATACACATATATATATTCGATAAGGAATTTCAGCTTACAAAGATCATCGTTGGTCTAGAATATGAATGTGTTGTGGTAACAACAGGGAAAAGTAAGATTGTGATTTGTAGGCTCTACCGCCCGCCTGGCGCAAACAACCACTACTGGAAATTACTGGAAGAGACTAACGACCGAGCCTTTAGCCTACCTTCATAAAGTCATAATTACCGGAGGCATTAAAATAAACGTATTTAGCAAGTTCTTTGAATAGAATTATAAACCTTTTTCAATCATATAATACACGTATATCCTCACAAACCCATTTGGCTTAACATTAGATTTGTCGCAGTTACAATTTACGGCACAACCGACAAGCCAAAGCAAAAACACAACTATGTACCTCTTTTTTGATACATAACACTATACGTGACCGGAGTCAACTACCTACAACAACACCGAATGCACCCGATTTACAATCCTCAAAAATTGCCTCAAACACAAAATATAATTATCTCCTCTGTACGATTGTTACTTTCGTTCTGGACAACGTCTGTCCACCCGGTTTCGTCTTGGTTGCAGCGTACTGAACCACTACTTTAAGAGACGGAATATCGTAAGCTTTCCGTTGTCTACTTTTGGTACCACGGAAGAACACTTTCTCTTACGATATCCAAACAACACAAATCTCAGATCATCGTGATGCACCAATGACATTAACTAGCCCATGGCTTACAATAAAAATTAAACTAAAGCACCTGTGAACTTCGTTATGTTTACATATTAAAAATATTAGCGTGATTCTTATTTTCCGAACAAACCATACTGTCTACATCTAGTAATATTAACGGGTAGAGCGTTTGACAAACTATAAGATATAATCAATCACATGTGTGCTTGACATCTAATCTGTGGTCGTTGATGTAACCGAGGGAAGGAATCGGTGTAGAACATGTATGAAAACTTTCAACAGATTGCATGTGCGAGTTTGATGATTGTTCTGCCTTTGGTATTGTAGGTTTTATAGGGCAGTTATATCAACGCAATTCCCTACCTCGTAGTTTTCTTCAACCGGTTAACGACACTCTTCTTTATTAGCAATGGATTATTTAATGTGTCATAACGTAAATCATTACGTTTGCAACGGACGTGTTAATCATATACTAATAGGAAATATAATTGTATTCATATTGTTACATAACGTTCGTCGAAGTCTACGCTCCAAGGCAATGGTTTTTTACACAATGTGTCATCATTTTAAAAATGACAAAAAAAATTAAATATTACGATTCCCAACAAATAAATATGAATCAAATGCCCCAAAAAACTTAACGTTCTGGCCAAAGGTTTGTCAACATGAAAAAGATTGCGTCATTGTTAGAACCACTGGTCGCACCAAATGTAGATAAGAATATTTTAATAATCAGAGTCACAAAATATGAAATGTTTAGGTGTATAGACAAAAAAAATGTTAGAAAAAAATGCAGATCAAACATGGTTATGTATATTAAATGACATGTTTTGTGCTAACTTAATTCTCTACCAAGCAGTACACACTTGGCCAAATAGCGAAATTTTCAATGATTCTAATAGATGGCTTAATGCTGCGTGACATTTTCTTAACTTTTTGAAAAAAATGAAATATGTGTTTCTGTCACATTTTTCAATAAGGTGGTTGTGTATACAATCTGGTGGCAAAATGTAAACACGAATATATCACCTTGAAGACAGATAAACGAATAAAACATAATTCTTCACACCAGATGAGTGATGAAAAACGTGCATATATTGTATAGATCTTCAGTGTGACCTTCTTGTGACCGACTTCCGCGCAAAGAATTGCGTGGTTGCGAGCAAAGCTTAAGAAGTCTATTTTCCACTCGTGATAACAACGCCCGATTGGATGATCGGTTTAATTATTAAATGTATTATTAATCGGTTATTTGAGATTTTCTTTATTGGCTGTATATGAAAATGCAATTTAGAATTTGTTTATTCTCAGTTTTCATTAATTTCTTTGGGGGGGGGGGGTAAACTCGTTTTTGTGTGTGTTTTTTGTGTGTAATGTATTTTAATATATTGTAGTTATGTATTTATTTTATGTTTTATTTATGTTATTTTCATCTATCGTTCATTTGTTCTTATCAGTTAATGCGTTGCTATGTATATGCATACAAATAAGCCATTCGAAACGAGTTACGATTTAAACGTTAAAAACCATTACCATATGTACATATATAATTGTTTATAATTCCATATATTATTTTTTGCCGTATTAATTGTGTCTAATTTTCAAAGCATTGAGAACCTTTTTCGATAATTCATACCTATGGCTTCGTTTTATAATATATCAGATATATATATAAGAATTCAAAATCTTCTTTTAAGAAGGAGTCCAATATCGGAAGAAGAAGAGAAGAAGATATCGGTGTTTACTTATATGAATAAACTAGCGTTTATATATAGATCTTTGTGTTAAAGAATACAATAATATTAATTAATCATTCATTCATTTGGAATTAATTTTAAACTTAATTTCAGAAATGTCTTATGGCAGATAAATATCACGCATTCTAAAAGGGCGATCTTTGGTGAAAAGTTAAAAGATTGGTGCGAATAAAAAAAAGTGGACCGATTTGACAAAATAAAGCCGTTTTGACCCATAACACTTACGATCAGTTGAATTTATGGGGTCGCCGAATTTATGTGATCAATGTTATTAAAGTTCAAAACTCGCGTGTATTGAATTTATTTATGGTAAATGTTTATTTTTATGGTCAGATTATGATTTCACTTTGAAACTAGGAAGCCTACGCCGTAACAGGCCCTGCACTGCACTACACAGAAGCATAAACTACAACATGAGCAATTTATCATTCACATTGTTTTCGTTCATCTTTGCATTCTGCACGGATAGTCCAACTTGTTGACGCTCTCAAATATTAAGCTACTTTTTATATGGGTAATATTTGGAGCAAAGAATTTAGCCCGTATAAAGAGTATCTTTTAATTCTTGTCAACGTCTTATAAATAAGACTACAACAAGGATATACCCCTTTGAGTAGTATTCGGATATAATTTATCTGGACTACATTTAATAAATTCAATAGACCAGTTGAATGTTATTGTTTACATTCGGGATTTTCTGTGCATGCGCACTGACTGGTTGGCAAAAAGCACTGGTTACAGCAACGTATAACATATATAAAGGGCTTTTGTTAAGTCAATAAATTGATAAATAAATCCGAAACAAACATTAAAACACCTGAATAATATTGCAATTTAGTACCAATAAATGTAAATTCATAAATATAATTTCCTCTTTATAAAAATACTAATTAGTTATTAGCATCAGAGTAAAGGTGGTCGGAAGACTCAACACTGACAATTCCACAACACAAAACTATACATTTACTGTATTCTTTTTTATAGTAAGACCTTAATAAATAATATATCCAAAATAATAATTTGATAATAATTTTAAGTGGTGTGGATGTGATATTGTTAATTTTAATCAGCGATCGAAAGTGTAAGAGGTGCATTGAATCAATTATAAAACAAAGCCCTAAAAAGGCCGGAATTCATTACAATCTTTAAATGTTATGGTAATTTTATCTTGCATTGAATGAATTTTCGTTTCGTTTACATTGAATGACATTATTATTAAATATGAGCATACATATGGAAAAAAAACTGCATATTGTGCAAATTGAACTGTCTTTTCATGTATATTGAAATCACTTTAAAATCTAGCATTTTATATATGAAACCATAAATCTATATAATATGGATGTTTGGTTTCATATATAAAAGACTATATATTTATTTTATTTTTCGCAAGTGTATTTTACCCCTATTGTGATCAAACGTGATTGCCTGGTTTCATGGTGGTGTTTCGATCGTACACGGCAGTATCGTAAATCTGTACACGTATTAAAATAACGGAGTTTACATTTGCCAGTACCCGTTAAATACGTTAACTGTGTAGCAGAAAATGTGTACAATATTTTAAATGTATAGTTATTAAACACTTTATTATTACGATAAAACTGGCTAATATCTTTACACTTTATACATCCTGTAAATCCATTTCGGAGAAATGTCTTATATTTATAAATACGTTAAAATATTTTATTAAACTGACTGCTAAGTACTTTGGCTGTTTAATTTGGCTCAAATGACTGCTCAATGTACCAAGAGATGACATCAAGAGAGGTATCATAAAAAGTCAAAAGAGTTAGATAAAATGTGGTAACTGACCAATTATCTGCAACTCATCTTGCTTCCAGTTGCTTATAAATAATATATAATATATATTATATTCAATATTTTACGTGACTAACCCAGTCCTCTAAGTTAAGCCGAGCGGAACTGCCGCTTTTATCATTCCCGCTGAACTACGTTACAATGAGAGGTGCGTCTGTACGACAACGCGATAAGGCGACAATCCCAGAAATCGATACCTCCCGGATTACCCGCCCCTGANTATATTAGTGTTTGCAGACATATATAGATTCAAATCAGTTAGTATATGTTGCGTACATAAAATCGATCTATTTGTTGTTTATTTTCATCCTTATGTGTGTTCGTTCGTTAAATTTAATTTATTCTGAACGAATTTCAGTAACAAAATGAAAATGTGTATCCCTAGTTCTTAGTTGCAATAATCCAACTCCCAGTTCGACCCTCCGGGTCGCTGGGTATCACAAATGGTGAAGGCTTTTTTCTTGTTAACTTGCCGCCTGGAATCCAGGCAGCACTTAAATTGGTCATATTAGCCACATACAATGTTTTCTGGCATAATTAAATAAACACACAAGTATAATAAGTGTGTCCCTTTTGTGCAAATTAAAACAGCTTATGTCAGGGATTTCAATAGCTTTTGAAAACCAGGAGTCAAACGCCCCTGTGGTTGAGATTTTAAGGGGTCAAATGAAATTTTCAAGGGTAAAATGAAATTTTCAGAGGTCAGAATACTGAAGTCTAGATATTTTGTTTCTGGTTATTGGTTGATTGCTCTACAAATTTTACTTTGTTTAACTAGCTTGCCTAACTTAGTAACCACATTTTGTGTACTACATGTATAAATCAAAATGTAAATAATTTGGAGGAGTCAAAAGTGACAAAATTGCAAAATGCTTGCAACAAAAAGCAGAATTATGCTTCAATTGAAATCCCTGAATGTAAAATTGTGTGCTTGCAGAATAATAATATTAATCCAAGTTTCAAACACATGCTCTATGGTTTTAAGCAGATATATGGTTACGTTTACTAAGGGGTCGAGCTAGGTTCAAAATTAATGGAGAAGTCATTTCTCTCAAAAGTCAAAAAAGGGAGAAGTGGCAACATTTCTGGGAGAAACGGAACATTTGTGTTGCAGATCCCAGTGTTTGTAAAGTATAGTTTAAAAAATATATAATAGCTGACATTTTCATCATCGATCTTAGATTATAATCAAAATTGTTTGGCAAGGGTTTTTTTAATAGTCTGGTTGATAACAACAAATCAATCCTTCTTTTTTGAAAATGATTTAAACAATTTATCAAAACTAATATACCCACAATGAATCTTCACCCTTAGTAATTTGTACTTACTTCTATTTAATGTGTAAGGCTCTTCTTGCCAATTTGTAAAACTGTTGTTAACAGGTTCCAGTAAGATTCCCAGGATGGTAATACTTGTGTATAACAGCCTACCCGAGGTCTTAGAGGCCTTGAGACAACATGAGCTGGCCACAAACACCCGCTACTGTGTCTGCACCAAGACTTCCAACTTTGGGAGAGAAGGTAATTATGGCTAACTCTCCTCAGGAATGTTTATTATAGCTCACCTGAGCACAACAAAAGCTTTTGGGATCGCCTTTTGTGCGTTGTGGATTGTCAATCTGGCTCTGGTATGTCAGCCAACTCTGGGAAAGAATGTAATAGGGCTTACTTTATACTAAAGGCTGTTACGCTCAACTGAGCACGTGAGTATTTCTGATCGCCTTTCGTCTGTCGTCCCTGGTGTGTTGTGCATCGTTAATATTTGACTGGTAAACACTCTAAAGGCTGCATTAATTGACCAATCTTCACAAAACTTAATCAGAACATTTTTCTCATTGATATTTTGACCCTAGTTCGAAACTGGGTCAAAAACCAGGTCACACGGTCAAATTAATAAAAAGCTTTTGAACTCCATCGAGGCTACTTTTATTGCAATATTTGCTTTCACGGGAAAACTGCATGATTTGGAAATATTAGACAGGCAACATCAGTTAACTGTAAAAGAAAACAAAATCAGTTGCATTTGCTAAATTAGTTGATGGCTGCAAAATACCACATTTGTCAATATTTTATTAAGCTACAGGTTTTTATTTTAAATAAAAAATGTAATCATAAGACTGAGATTATTTTACATAATATGGTACGTTAGTATAAAGAAAATATCATGCCAGGTGGAGTCTTGAATGTTTTTTTCTGCCACTGGCCCAATTTAGCCAATGTCAATGGCTTCTAATAAACATATTGATCAAAGAGCAATGTGCAGGCCTTTTCTTAGGATTTTCTTTTAGAAGTAAAGCGGGTATGCTGGAATCACCATTAATGTCTGTCCTAAACTTTTCTATGTACAGTGTTCATCCTTCAAGTTTGCAGGCATTCATCCGTATAATGTGAAGTTGTTTATGTGCGATTTTTATCAGCTTGCATTCCATAAAATCATGCGAAATATTACAATATGTAAGGTAGGTATAATTATATTATCTATATATTGTATAATATTGTCAAAGCGTCTCTATTCATTGATCATGTGAAAAAGTGAAGTAAGCGAGCAACAACACAAATCTCAAAAGTCTAAATTGTGTGAGTATGTGTAACCAGGCCTGCTTTCTCAGTTGGTCGTGTGCTGGACTTGTATTTCTGGGATTGTTAGGTGCAATCCCAGTGTAGGGTTGGTCATGTCATTGTAATTAGAGCCATCTTAACAATACATCTGATTTAAGAAGAGCAGTTGTTAGTTGTAGACATAAGTATAATGTATGAATGCTTAGTTCTGATTGACTGCTTAAGCCCAGGAACAAGTGTGAGAAAGTATAATGTATGAATTCTTAGTTCTGATTTACTGCTTAAGCCCTGGAAAAAGTGTGAGAAAGTATAATGTATAAATTCATTAGTTCTGATTTACTGCTTAAGCCCTGGAAAAAGTGTGAGAAAGTTAACTGAAAGGACTGTAAGACTGTTAAATGTGGCAATAATTCAGTATACAAGACCAACTAGTTGTGTTATTTTTCAGAATTGAGTCGGGTTGAAAGAAATGCAATAAGGTTTCAGGACAAGGCAAACGTAACAGTTGGTGAACTGGAGTTTACGGGAATGCCATTTATGTCGTTTGGATACAAGCGTTTCAAATGTCAGTTTGGATATAGAACCCCGAAAGAAGCGAGTAAAGTTAAAGCCAGACCCTCAAAGGTTGGTAAAAGAGCCTCGCTCTGGTAAACGGGGCTTAATTAATGTGCGTAAAGTGTCTGCTTTTGCTGTATTTTTTGTTTAAAGGAAGTCTCTTCTTAGTGAAAATCCCGTTTAAGCCGAAATGTTGTCTCTGATTACGGTAGCCTGTGCGGACTTTGCAGGCTTATCTGGGACGACACTTTACGCATATGCATTAAGCCCCATTTTCCCAGAGTGAGACTCAAATGTGTTTATCATATGAATGTAATTATACTCTTAACCCTTTGCATGCTGGGAAATTTGTTGTCTGCTAAAATGTTGTCTGCTGAATTTCTAAAACTAGCATTTATTCGATTTTTCTTCTAAGACCACTATCAGAATAGCAAACAGTTTGGATCCTGATGAGACGCCACGTTCTGTGGCGTCTCATCTGGATCCAAACTGTTTACAAAGGCCTTCAAAATCTGGTTCCAGCACTCAAAGGGTTAACTAAAATGTAGGCTTGCAGTATTTGGCTTAAAGGTATTTGCTGATACCTGTTAAGTGACTTAAAGCCACAATAAAAAATATAATTTATGTTTCACAGACTTGTTCACAGATTTGGAAAATGACAATTTTAGAAAATATTTACTTAGATTCAAAAAAGAAATGAATACATTACATGTATATTCAAACTAGCAAAATTACCAACATGGTTGAAAATATTTAGTGTTAATTGAACATCATTAATCAAATAGGTAAAAAGTAATGCTTTTTGTTTAACTTTTCATTGATAACATGGAAAATGCATCTATTACTAACATAACTAGCATTTTACCGGTAAGTTATTTTCTTTAGCATGAATCTTCCAGTGTTGGTTAGTTAGATTATTCTTCCTGTGTTTGAATATTAATGAATGAAATATTTCCCTCTAAAGATTTTTGTTTATATTAATTGAGACTTCCGAATGTGATATATATGCTTATTGATGTAAGGGCATTTGTTTAAAATCGAACATTTGTGTACAAGTCCCTTCAAATTTCCATGAGTTATAACTAGCCTTATTTCCAGGATGTTACCCGCCATTGCAAGTGCTGAACATAGTTGATGAACAACAAAAAGTTTTTATTTACCAATAAAAATAAGTTGCGTTCTGAGAAAACTGGGCATAATGCATGTGCGTCCGCACAGGCTAATCAGGGACGACACTTTCCGTCTAAATTGGATTTTTGCTAAGAAGAGACTTTATTTAAACAAAAAATGTCATAAAAGCAGAAAGTGTTGTTCCTGATTAGCCTGTGCGGACTGCACAGGCTAATCTGGGATGACACTTTACGCACATGCATTATGCCCAGTTTTGTGTTTTGCTGCAGTTTGGTAAGATGCTTCCTAGAAACAATGTCTGCACTTTCTTTTATTCTACTTTAATATTTCTCAATACAATGTAGTTGCGTTAAAGACGTTTCTGTTTCCCCACCACAGAAAGTTGATTGTCCAGCCAAACTGCAGATAAGGGCCGTCTGTCATTTCCCTTCTTACAAGGTAATAAGAGCCAAGTCATGTGAAAATGCGTCTTATGGCTCTGCTATATGCGACAAGCAAACTTCCAAACCAGCCTGTGCAATCGCACAGTCTTGTCAGGAGCTACACTGTTTGCTGTAAAGTCATGCAAGGTTTTGTGCTCTAACCCTTTGCATGCTGGGAAATTTGTCGTCTGCTAAAATGTTGTCTGCTAAATTTCTAAAATTAGCATTTTCTTTGATTTTTTTTTCAAAGAATACTATCAGAATAGCAAACAGTTTGGATCCTGATGAGATGCCACGTTCTGTGGCGTCTCATCTGGATCCAAACTGTTTGCAAAGGCCTTCAAAATCCGGTTCCAGCGCTAAAAGGGCTAGACTGTGCATATGCACTGGCTGGTCTGGAGCTTCCCTTGTCCCATATGGCTTAAGACACGTTTAAGCACATGATGTAATCTTGCAATATTTTAAAATATCAAATTGTCAAAACATGATGTGTATTTTTTAGACACTTAAACATTGTTCCTGGCTCATTGTTATGCATAGTCACTAAATATTCAGGACTAACAATAGGATACTTTTTTTCAATTTCCCATTTTGTTTTGAAAGTCTACAAAATAGTAGCAGTTAATGTTTTAGATCCAATGTTGTTGCCAAGTGGACATGACTTCAGTCTGATGTTAAAATTATTTGCCAAATGTTTTGCAATTCCTAAAGTTAGCCCATATTTAATTATTTTTTTAAATTGCTCAGCATATTTTATATTCAAGATGAACTCACTACCGTCTGAAAGGGAATACCGGCGCATAAAGGAGGCAATTTTTCAAACTATCCAGACAGGTTCCCATCTGGAGTACTACTTTCGCTACTACATGGAGTTGCCATCAGATGATGACCACAAAGGGCATCCCATAAATGAGGTACACGGTACTCTGTAGATCTTCATTAACCCTTTGAGCGCTGGAACCGGATTTTGAAGGCCTTTGCAAACAGTTTGGATCCAGATGAGACGCCACAGAACGTGGCGTCTCATCAGGATCCAAACTGTTTGCTACTCTGATAGTATTCTTTGAAAAAAAATCGAAGAAAATGCTAATTTTAGAAATTCAGCAGACGACATTTTAGCAGAAGACAAATTTCCCAGCATGCAAAGGGTTAAGACAAGTTTTCCCAGAACAAGGCTCAATTCATCCTTATTAATTCATGTTGCTTTTTGCGCAGGCTAATCAGGGACAACACTTTGCGCATACACTGGATTTTTGCTAAGAAGAGATTTTCTTTAAACAAAAAAATACCATAAAAGCAGAAATGTCGGCCATGATTAGCCTGTGCTGCTGCACAGGCTAATCTGCAATGACACTTTAACCACATGCAATTCAGCACAGACTAATCTGAGACGACATTTTGAGCACATGCATTAAGCCCAGTTTTCCCGCATCAAGTCTCATATATGGAAAATCTCAAGATGCACAAATAGATAACAGTATACGAGTAATTGTGTTCATTTATGCACAACCTTTCATACATATATACATATGTATATAATAATATAAGACCCCTGAATTATCTGCTTGGCCTATGGGAATATTTGATTATTTGATTATGTTATCACATAACTATCCATGCTATATAATTAAAAGAGGGAGGTATTAGGAGACCGTATACTGCCTTGATTTATTAGCTAGCTTTTATAGCAAATCTATATAGGGTCTGTCTCTGAACCAGGGGATCCCAGATTTGATCCCTACAGAGGCAGTGGATTCATCTTGTTGGGTTACATACCTATTTCAAGAAACTGACACCAGTATGTTGTATTAATTAAAATCAGGGAATCATGATTTTATAATAGCCCTTTGAGAAGTAGTGCATATTCTGTGCCTAATAATATGTTGCACCTACATGCATCGTTGTTTTGGATAACATAAGAAAAAAGCAACTTTCTTTCTGAAATGAGACCCTTATAATTTGAGGAAGTGAAAAAGATGGGTTTTTTTATGGACATATACTCAGATTGATATTTGTCTATTTTCAAACTCATTGGTATCTTATTCCACAAAGAAAAATAAAGTGTACATAGAAGAGCAAAGCACTGCAACAAACATGACTGTTTTTTGTTGTTTTTTGTGTGTGTTTTTTGGGGGGAGGGCCTTTTTTTACCCCTTGAAATAAAATCAATGCCATTCATAGAGATCCAATTCTGTTGTGCAGGAATTGACACCCCAGATGATCGATCCCCGAATCTCTGTGAAAATCAAGGAACTTTACCACCAGGGTGTCCACACCACTGCAGACATGAGGCTGCATATCAATGCCTACATACACGAGATATGTGGGGGCCCACCCGACCCTTGTAATGCACGATTCAGAGTAGACTCAAGAACCCTTCGCAACCATATATACATAGCCAAGCCAAAGGTTTGTACGTAATCTGTTTTAACCCTTTGAGCGCTGGAACCGAATTTTAAAGGCCTTTGCAAACAGTTTGGATCCAGATGAGACGCCACAGAACGTGGCGTCTCATCTGGATCCAAACTGTTTGCTATTCTGATAGTATTCTTTGAAAAAAAATCAAAGAAAATGCTCATTTTAGAAATTTAGCAGACAACATTTTAGCAGACGACAAATTTCCCAGCATGCAAAGGGTTACGATATTTCAGCCTTTGCATGTAATAATTTACATGGCTGCCAATTATGCCTCTATGTATCAGCAACACATTGAATAAAAAAAAAAATATGTTTATTTACTGTTTTACTTGATATTTAAGCATGTATAACAAATAAAAAATCTTTATTCTTAGTAAAAAAAAATGGTTGTTTAATTGTATTTCTGCTTTATAAAAAAACTTCATAGTTGAAGGGCAGACTACATTACAGGTTTAGCTTAACTAAAACAACGGTCGGGTTGGCCTGAAAAAGAGAAGGGTGAAAAATTGTTGGATGATAAACTTTTTACATTGCGACTTAATTATGCTGTTTCCACTTAAGTTCTTATATTCAATAATCCATTTAGCATATTCCGTGAGGTATGATCATTATTAAATATAATTTGATGTTTATATCAAGAAATACTAGATGCTGCTCTACAAAATTGGCAATAGGCAATAAAACACATTCATGTGTCAGTATTTACCATAACATAAAAAAACAAAAACGTGAAAAAAAACTGTAAGGACATTTTAAAAGGGTCGGGCATTAAAATTGGAAGGGGGCCACATATTTTAAAACAGCATTCAAATGGAAGGCCCCCTCCTCTGCCATTCTCCTTTAGCTATATCCCTAGAACATGTAGAAGTAACAAACACTTGTTTTATCAGAAATTACTAAAACCAATGTGCAGCATATATTCGGTGTTAAGCTGACTGTTTGGCTTACCTGCTATGATTATATTTCTAACATAACTTCTCCTACACTTTTTGATGAATAACATTCAAACTTAAATGGATTTTTCCTTATGAAATGAGTCTTTTTTCAACCTATGTTTAAAAGTACGAAAGTTATGCCCCATTTTTAACTCGGAATTTCTTAAACATTATGATAGTTTCTATAGTCTTTATAAGAAAAAATATACATCTCTGATACTACAACTCCCAGATAAGTTATATTTGTTATGTCACAATGTGTATTGTCCCTCTAATTAGTTGTATCAAATCAATTCTCTGGGATCAAAACTGGTCAGACCCGAAATGACAGTTTATCGACAGCAAATAACTTGAACACATTTTCCTCCTTAACCACAAAGCCCAAACGTTTTATTTGGAATTAAAAATGGTATTGGTGTTTATTTACAAACTTTGTTCGAATAATGCTCCTGGGATCAAACTGGACACTACCCAGGGTCAAATTTTTCAATGTCACAACTTTCTAGGTATTACTACATGCAACATCAGGGGGTATTAGGCACTTCTGTGACAAGCTTCAATTTTCCTGTTTACACATGTATAATGTGCTCTGGTCATTTTAAATTCCAGATATGGCTGTTATACTGATTATTACTTTTGATTCCTTTGTTACAAAGTGAAATTCCATGCATGTACTGATGAACACCATGTACATGAGATGTTTCTCCTTTCTTCAGCCCCTGAATCCTCCACCAAAACCTCCAAAAGATCTGCCAGATGATGTCATTGCAGGAGCTAGTATTGACACGTAAGTTATTGAACCATGTTCTTGGAAAACAAAGCTTAATGCATGTGTTTAAAGTTTGGTCCCAGATTAGCCTGTGCAATCAGGGATGATACTATCCGCTTTTATAGAATTTAAATTTTAAGGAAGTGTCTTCTAAACGAGAATCAAGTCTAGGTGGAAAGTGTTCCCTGATTAGCTTTATCGGGGACGACAATTTAAGCAAATTCATTAAGCCCCGTTTTCTTAGAGCATAGCTCAATCCTGTTTCCATCACCAAAGGAGTGCATAAAGTATTAGAACCATGCACCAGAGGATGGGTCCAGATTTGGTTTTTGCAACATAACTTTTTAATGGCTGGAAGAATTTAAATATAACTTTGGATTATTCTTCCACATGACCAGACCATTATGTAACTTACAACTCACAAGCTCCTCTGTGAAAGGTTAAGGTTGCAATTCAAGGTCGAAGTTTGAATTTTCATGGTATCAGATTTCATTTTCCTCTGTAACTTTGTTATGCCTCAGAGATTGTAAAATTACTTTGATTTTTATTCAGCTTTACCTAAAGATGTATTGGTTCAACTTCCAAGCTCTTCATTGAAATGTGTTGGTCACAATTTTTTATCAGAGGTTTTTAACTTACTACAATACATGATCCCTATGGAAGTCTGGTGTGTGACTACAAATCATATTCTTCAACCCATTCTTAGACTTAAGAATAAATAAAAGACTTTGAGCCAAGAAAAATATGTACAGCGTTTGAAAACATACAGGCAGCCAGTGTTGTTTATGTCCGTAACATAATGTTCTACACGAAGAATGAATGAGATAGAGACACTTCATGTCAAGTTTGACTAAAAACTAAAGCAATTTTTGAATAATCCAATTTAAAGAATATTCTTTATTGTTAGACATAAGTCTAAGAATAGGTTGGTGAAAATGTGCCCTGATTATCTCAGGTTTGATTCCCAGTCTGGCTTCAGCTTGTTTTGGAACTGGTTATGCCATTATTTCTAAAGCCATTCTTCCCCTACCTGTGATTATAGTAGGGCAGTTTTCAACGTGTTAGTTACTGGGGAAGGTATGCACACTAAGTACTGGTAAACCATGTAACTGGGGTAAGTATGCACAATAAGTACTGGTGAACCATGTGTTAGTTACTGGGGTAAGTATGCACACTAAGTACTGGTAAACCATGTGTTAGTTACTGGGGTAAGTATGCACACTTAGTACTGGTGAACCATGTGTTAGTTACAGGGGTAAGTATGCACACTAAGTACTGGTAAACCATGTGTAAGTTACTGGGGTAAGTATGCACACTAAGTACTGGTGAACCATGTTACAGAAGTTGTTACTGGGGTAAGTATGCACACTAAGTACTGGTGAACCATGTTACAGAAGTAATCGCTGGGGTAAGTATGCACACTAAGTACTGGTGAACCATGTTACAGAAGTAGTTACTGGGGTAAGTATGCACACTAAGTACTGGTGAACCATGTTACAGAAGTAGTTACTGGGGTAAGTATGCACACTAAGTACTGGTAAACCATGTGTTAGTTACTGGGGTAAGTATGCACAATAGGTACTGGTGAACCATGTGTTAGTTACTGGGGTAAGTATGCACAATAAGTACTGGTGAACCATGTAACAGAAGAAAAGTGTGAATAGGTTACCTTCCTATTGTTATATGAATAGAAACTGTGGACCATTTCAAACAAATAAATTATGCAGTACAATTAAATAAAAACAAATAGATACATAACAATAGAAGATAGTGAGAATGGTACGATAAGGAGGGTACCGACTGAAGGAAACAAGTCAGTGCATGTGATGGTATTACCGATAACATCAAAATAACTAACACAACAAAAGCAGACTACATTGTTGTCATTGTTTGTCTACATTATCAAACTTACATAAATAACTTTAAAATACACTTATTGCCTTTGTTTGGTGTTGGTTAATATGTTTATTTAAAAGAAAAATGCGTAAACAAAAAATATATATACAAACATTGTGTTGTTATTTTTCAGGTACTTAAATTTTCATGGATTTGGCAAATATGTTGGTATATTCCACGACCATCAGATTTACGACGCTTTGCAACTTGTCCATGTAACCAATGAGGTAAGAAAATTGTGTCGTGTTCGGAAAAAAATGGGCATAATGCATGTGCGTTAAGTGTCGTCCCAGATTAGCCTGTGCAGTCCGCACAGGCTATCAGGGACGACACTTTTCGCCTAAATTGGATTTTTGCTTCGAAGAGACATTTAAACGAAAAATGTCAATTAAGCGGAAAGTGTCGTCCCTAATTAGCCTGTGCGTTCTGCACAGGCTAATCTGGGATGACAATTTACGCACATGCATTATGTCCAGTTTTCTCAAAACGCGACAAAATTGTGAAACTGCAATTTGTTTGTGTTACTNCCATGGACAGAAATTGAAAAGCCCTATCTTTGTACTGAAGTTTGGCATTTATTGACCGATTTTGACCAATTAGCCTCGCTCTTTGAAAAGGGGGTTTAATGCATAAGCGTAAAGTGTCGTCCCAGATAAGTCTTTGCAGAAACGAAAAATATCATAAAAGCGAAGAAAAGTATCGTCCCTGATAAGCCCGTTCGGACTTCACAGGCTAACCTGGGATGATACTTTACGCACATGCATTAAACCCCCTTTTTATAGAGCGAGGCTCAAATATATTATTACGGTTGACTTTCGAGGTATATATCTATCTATAGTATATATATATATATATATATATATATATATATATATGTTGATGATGATGATATTGATTATTGCAATATCAATGTATAAAGCTTTGGTATTTGTATCTTTATACCCTTAGATGTATGATAATCGCAAATGATTGAACACCCCTCAAGTTGTAATACCTTCCCATCGTCTAAAACGTGAATACTGTTTACGTCAAAAAGCTGGTTTTGACTGGTTCTGTTTATTATCCATGTTGATGGTGGTTTTATTGTTGTTGCTAAATGTGCGCACTTTTAATGTCCATGTTTACATGGTATCGAGTGCAATGTGTACTTATCCTGACAGTTTAAACTTAAGTGATAATTGAAAGTCATAATAAAAATGATCAAATACAAAATTACAAGTATGCGAAATAAAAGCACTCATTAAATCCGATATATTAAACAAAGACAAATGTAAAATGAGTATATGTACCTGTAGGTTTACACGTTAATCTTACAAAAATGGGGTTTAAAGGGCCTAAAATGGTGATCTCTTGTGTGTTGTGACGTAATAACCACATAGCCTCTACACAGTTGCTAAATAACTATTGTTCACCACTAGCCTAACCTCACTACAGAGTAAGTTATTCGAAATAAAACTTTACCTTAATTTACGTAACAAAAGTGTAACTTTCACATAACAAATCACGATTTAAGAGTATATAAGGAGTTAAGGAATAATTACCTCTTATATGTAAACTATAGACATATATTTGTTCTATAAGCATTTGTTACAGGGTAAACCTTACTAGGAAGAACCTGAAAGGAGGGGAAAGAGGATGTTTTTTCCTATTAGAATCGTTTTGGATATGAACAGTAACTAGGTGAGCCGATTTAGGAATCATTGAAACAAACTTGGCTTATTATTTGCACGTGAATTTACTCAATAACACATCTTATTTGTGGATGTTCCTTGTTTTAATTGTTTTGGATATGAACCGTGAATAGGTCAGTCGATTAAGGTATCCGTAAAACAAACCTGGATGTTATTTGCACGTGAATGCACTTTACAACACATCTCATTTGTAGATAACAACAAGCATTTTAAACGTTTATGAAGTAACGCACAATTAGAACAGACTCAGGCTTACTTTTTTATAGGATTATACGTAAAACACACATTTGTAGTCGATAACAGCCCGTGGTTTTACCTCATCTATGATCTATCGAACTCCCAATGGCTTGTTTATGCTATACATTGTAGCTCCTGATGAACATTTTAGGCACCCTATCGCACATTCATTGTTCACTCATCGAAGTCCTACAGTCGTATTATTTTGAGTCAAGTCAAGTAAATTTAAAGTCAAGTAAATTTTATTTAAAGTCGGCAAGAGTACATAAAATATAACATTAGCTATAATTAGCTTTTAAACCGACATAATTAACAAATGAATAATTATAGCATATTAAAAGCAGAGATTAAAAGAGAGACAGTAAATTAATTTAAACATGGTTGAGACAAGCATTGATACTAAAGTGCATTATGGCATAAATGGCAAAGCATTTGTCAAACAAAGGGAAGTAACTACAAATAAAACACAAGAACTGAGAGAGTTATGCTAATATAGACCATAGGCCTACAAATAAATTAAAACAATAAAAACAAGAGGGCCATGATGGCCCTGTAGGCTGTATCGCGCAACTGTTTTGTTTATGTGAAAAAAGCGTGCAATGCGCATGGGTTGAAATGTACTCAAGCATGTGACTTTCTCTTTCTATCCCTCGTCCCACCTGGCGCTTAAAGTTGGAAGGGTGAGCATTTTTATATATGGAAAACGTTACTACGGTGTTAACTTAACAGACTAAAAAGCCCGGGAATTGTGGCACAGGTCCTTTGCTTAAAACGTAGGTACATTTATCTCTCCAAAAGATATTGTCGTTCTTTCTATTTCACATATTTTTAGATGCTGAAGATCGAATCTACGAATGTTCTACAGGATAAATAAAAGTTCCTTCATTCAATCATGAATCTTTTTCCAAAATTCCAAAAAGTGTTTGTAGGTTTCAAAGTTTCTGTTACTTACATAATTTATGACATATGCAAATACCTAATGACGTAGATCACCTGAACCTAACTTCATTCTTGAGGCATTTATAGTGAGTTTAGCAGGATTCTTAACGTGGTGAAGAAATTGTTTATTGTACNACTATCTCACTTCTGTGCCTCTTTACACTAGAGTTTGTATCAGTAGTGGTGGAAGACGCTTGTTATATATATTCTAAGTTAAAAGGGGCATAACATAAGCTCGAGTAACGTAGGATAATAGACATTGCATATAGACAACTCTATAACATGAGGATCAATGCATGCAAGTTGTTAGTTTCATTGTTGTTTATTGATAATGTAGTTCTTAGTTGGAAAGATTAAAAGATATATTAACAAATACTTATATTTTCTACCCACTACTATGTATCCTGCAAAAATTCTGCATAAACTAATTGTTCTTTTGCTATTTATCTTGTGTAACTTATGCACAAACAAAACCGAGTATGAAAATACAACACAATTCAAGTGTGTTATGTATGCTTATTACAGAGTTCACATTTATCTGGATAATGTGTGCAAGCTATGCAAGCATATGGATGGTCTTCTATGGTTGACAATGTAGCTTGTACGATTAACAAATATATATATAAGCCCAGCTCTGGGAAAGTGGGGCTTAATGCATGTGCGTAAAGTGTCGCCTAAGATTAGTCTGTACACTCCACTTCAACTGGATTTTCTTTAAGAGGAGACTTCCTTTAAAAGAAAAATACCATAAAAGAGGAAATTGTCGTCCCTGATTAGCTTGTGCGGACTGCACAGGCTTATCTGGGATGACGCTTTATGCTGCACATACATTAAGCCACGTTATCTCAAAGAAAGGTTTCTATATATATTTGTATATGTATAAAATATCTGGTTTAAAAGTACTTTAACATCTATTTTTATGTATTCAAAGGATATGATACGAATGAAAGTCAAGAAGGACCACCGAAGAGTGATTTTAACGAGGATCAAATGGTTGAGAAACAAGTTCCTTCAGTCTGACCAGGCAGCAGCCATTTCCTTGCAGGAACAGGGAACCAGACTTGGATTGGAGCACAATATACAGGCAACTGTAATGGCTGGGGACCAGATTCAGAAAAAAATCAGAGCTGGAAGCCAGGCAAAAAAAAATGTCAGAGCTGGAAAACAGGCGAAGAAAAATATTGGAAATGGCAACCAGGTGAATGAAAACTTAGATTCCAGGCAACAGTTGCAAGAAATTGTTCAAACTGGGCAGCAAAATAGTGAAAATGTTTACATGGAAGATGATGATGTTTGTGATGTTGGAATATTTGATGATGACACCATGGAAGAAATCATTGTAGAAGCAAATACAGGGCAGCAGGTTATGAAAAGTGGTGAAACAGATTCCATTTCTGAGAGAAATCTTAATTGGGATGTGACCCGTCTCAATAGTGGTTTAGAAAGTGTACCAGTGAAAGTTGTTGCCGCAGATTTATATAGTGGTGTTCCTATTGTAAGCACTGATAGAAGGAATTTAAACACTGTAGCGAAAAATTTGAATGGAGTATCTGAGTGCAAAACTGATGGGACTCATTTGAATTGCGTTAAGACAAGTCCCAAAAAGCATGGACCAAAACCATATGATAGCATGCCAACCCATGGTGGTACTTTGACAGATTATAATACAGACGTTACTAATGCAATACATGCAATGACGAGTGAGTCTTTTGATAAAGGGAAAACATTTGAGGTTAAAAACAGTCCAAAAAAGGGTGGGTCAAAGCCAAATGTAACCAAGTCAAACCATGGTAAAGGTAATACAGATTTAAATACCAATTTGCCAGTTTCAATTAATGGAATATCTAATGAGGTCATGGAAGAAGGGCAATCATTTGGGGTTGCTGGATTGCCTGAAAACAATACTACTACAAGTATGTTTACGGAGAATGTGATAATTCAGGACAGTAAACAACATCCAGGATTTAGAGAAGTGACAAAGTACACGTTTAAGCACAGTGTCACAGTGACTTTAGTGAAGGTTGAAACAGTGATGAGAAAGTCAGCTTCAAAAAACAAACAAAAGCGTCAAAGAACAAGATGATACTGGTTTTTATACTGTTACCAACTTATTGTATGTGTGCATTAACTGCTAAATAAATTGACTAGGGAGGGTATTCAAAAATGTCATAAAAAAAGCTTTTGATAATTTATCAAAATTTGAAATCCCAAATATTTTAGTTAACAAAAACAGATTATTTAATATTTTAAAATGACATTATCTTACTAGCTACAATGTAGTGTAGCCTCTACAAATACACTCAGTTTAATAAGCCTCATATTATGGTCTTACCAAAGTAAAATCAACATTATGCAAGTAATATTTCGTTTGCAAGTTCTCTAAAAAGTTACTGTGAAGACTGGTATTACCAGTTTGTTATATGAGCATGAATTATTTTACTAGCTAAGAGCCTGTTAATTTTGTCTAAGTAATTGATGTACATCAGTGTTTCTATCCACTAAAATTTGGTAATGAATTGAAATCTTTTACATATTGTATACTTTGGCTCTAGGATAGGTGCCCCCCCCCCCTGAACTGCCCTTCTGCTGAAAAATAAGGGGCGGAGAACTGCCCCCTTGTCAGAATTGACGACCTGGAGAAGTGCCCCCTAAATAAAGAAATTTTGCGGCGATATATAAAGCGAGTATTACAATGACAATAACGCCAGTAACTTTCTTGCTAATTTAAGCATTTGACTTCACTTCACTTTTTTCTTCAAGTCCTAAATATTGCAAAACGTGGCAATATGGATGCCTATTTATACGGTTGACAATTGTCTGCTAACTAATATATAGGCATCCATTTTGCCATTGAATTTAATTTATTATTCGTAAATTTACGTATTTTTTGGCTATTTTCAATGGGTCAATACCATCTTTATAATGTACATTAATTCTGATGTAATTTTTCCTTCATAAGTACTACATGTACTGAGTTGCACGTCTATATTTAGTTACGACACATGGTCAGTATTAACACGCTCTCTTTTCCTGTGTGGAATATACTTGTACTGAAATTAAATTGTTACCGCAAAGAATGTGTACGGCTATACCGTGAAATGCGCCTCTCCAGATACCTTGGAAATAAACTCAAAAACATATATTATTTTTTTTAGTGTAGAAAACCAATTTACCACAATATATTTTTTTGGTAGTTTAGCATACAACGGCAAACTTGACGAACTCAAGAATTTTGAATCTTATTGTTCAGTTGATTTTTTGTGTTTCTGTCAAAAAACATTCATCCATATTTTTTGGCAATATAAACTGCTATTAGACCTATTTTTTGCCACATTGTGAAAATTGGGATACCAACTCACTATTTGCACACTGAGATGACATATCGTCTCATATAAAAAAAAGGTTAAGAAGTCGTAGAAAATTTCTATATTTTATTTTGCTTTATGACTTTCATCTTTTTTATGTCCCCCAGTCTATACTGGGGGACATATTGTTTTTGCCCTGTCCGTTTGTTTGTTGGTTTGCACAAACTTTAACATTTGGCCATAACTTTTGCAATATTGAAGATAGCAACTTGATATTTGGCATGCATGTGCATCTCATGGAGCTGCACATTTTGAGTGGTGAAAGTTCAAGGTCATCCTTCAAGGTCAAAGGTCAAATATATGGGTAAAAATCGCTCAAAAGGGGACATAGTGTTTCACAAAAACATCACTTGTTTAACATTATATCATATTGTAGAAATCATGCTAAGGATTCCATTGATACAACTAGAATTGTGTCCGAGGGACACGGATGCCCCCCGCTATATTACACTGGACACAGAAATGACAGTGTTTGCCACACCTTATGTGAACAACTAATGCATTAATGAAGTTAATATTAAGAATATGCAAAATCTTTTGTGTCCACTGTGACCTTTACCTTGACGTGACCTTCATGGTTGTTGGTGCATCGTCTAGATTTTATGATTATTTGTTCCAATTTATTTTGAAATTCCATAATGCACAGCAAAATTATGGCAAAATAGGGAGTATGCAAATGACCTTGACCTTTAAACAAGTTGTTTTCTTGATAAAATGATCATTTTTGCCAATTTATTCTGAAATTCTTCAGGTAGTTTTACTACATACATACATGTATAAGGAATATTCATAAACATTTCCACGTCCATTATTACATTGACCTTGGAACATGCAACATGGTTGTTGAACGCGACACATCATCTTGATATGCAGATCATTTTGGCCAATTATGTGGGAATCCCATCATGCACAACAAAGTCATGGGCCAGACACAAACATACTTTCACTATATACATACGAGTCGTGTTCTGAGAAAATTGGGCATAATGCTTGTGCGTAAAGTGTCGTCCCGGATTAGCCTGTGCAGACCGCACAGGCTAATCCGGGACGACACTTAACGCCTTAACTGGATTTTCGCTCAGAAGAGACATCATTTAAACGAAAAATTCCATAAAGCGGAAATTGTCGTCCCTGATTAGCCTGTGCGGACTGCACAGGCTAATCTGGGATGACAATTTACGCACAGAACACGACACATATAAGGACCATTAAACAATGTCAAGGGTCAACTGTGACCTTAGAGTGAGTGACACGGTTGTTGCTATGTCATCTTGATATGATCATCATTTATGCTTTAGTTTGAAATTCCTTAACCCTTTGCATGCTGGGAAATTTGTCGTCTGCTAAAATGGCATCTGCTGAATTTCTAAAATTAGCATTTTCTTCGATTTTTTTTTTCAAAGAATACTATCAGAATAGCAAACAGTTTGGATCCTGATGAGACGCCACAATCTGTGGCGTCTCATCTGGATCCAAACTGTTTGCAAAGGCCTTCAAAATTTGGTTCCAGCGCTAAAAGGGTTAATGCACAAACAAGTTATGAGCCAGCCACAAAATGTCCCACACAAACACACACACAGACAGGGGTAACACTATGTAGTGTCTTCCATTATCATGACAATTGTATAAAAATAGTAATTTTGACATAACATGGAGCACTTGATATTTGAGCAGCAAGGTGATTTACCACATGGTAAGAGTTATAAAATTACTTAATATATTTTACTAAAATGTTGATAGAATCAGAGACACGCTTTTAAAATAACATGCTTAGGCTCAAAGCAGTGAATTTGTAAGCCTGTCGACCCTGTGGTTTTGCAAGTGTCTCTTAATTTTAGACAAGGTGAATATCACATGACTTTGGCCACTGTAATGTTAACATTGTGACTTAACTTCCAGGATTAATGTGATTAGTTCTTGAACTTGTGTCCAAATAACACAAATGTTTATATGAAATCTGGTGATGTTAAGATGATATTCCAACAACTGTTTTTTACAAGCTAAGAGCTGACACCAGGGTTTCTTATCTGATTTTTGAGAAAGGGCCTGAACTTTTTTGAGGGGGGGGGGGGGATGCAAAACGCCTGATTTTGGGGGAAAATAAGGACAGTCTTAAATAATCAATTTAAATTATTTTACTGTTTAAAAAAAATTCAAGGCAACAGATAATTTAATTATGCAATATTTGTCTACACTGGACCATGTTAACTTATAGTTAAAGATTTAAAAAAACAAGATGTGTTTGTGAAACACTATGTCCACTTTTGAGCAATTTTGACCCATAAATTTGACCTTTGACCTTGAAGGATGACCTTGACCTGTCACAACTCAAAATGTGCAGCTTCATGAGATACACATGCATGCCAAATATCAAGTTCCTATCTTCAATATTGCAAAAGTTATGGCCAATGTTTAAGTTGGCGCAAACAGACCAACAGACAGACCAACAGACAGACAGACAGACAGGGCAAAAACAATATGTCCCCCAGTATATACTGGTGGACATAAAAAGGAAAATTTCTGTCAGAGGGGAAAAAGACGTCGAGGGAAAGGGCTGATATTCGACGGGTCTTTTAGAAGGAAAAAAAAACATTACACTTTAACCTTACAAAAAAAACACGAAAAACAAGGGATGTGTTTGTCAGAAACACAACGCCCACTTTTAAGCGCTTTTGACCCATATCTTTGACCTTGAAGGATGACCTTGACCATGACCTTTCACCACTCAAAATGTGCAGCTCCATGAGATACACATGCATGCCAAATATCAAGTTGCTATCTTCAATATTGCAAAAGTTAAGACCAAGGTTAAAGTTTTGGGACAGACAGACAGAGTCATAGACAGGCCAAAAACAATATACCCCCTCTTCTTCGAAGAAGGGGCATAAAAAACCTTACACGCTTACACTAACAATAAAAAGGCATAATTTAGGTGTCCACTAACTCAACAGCAGGTCATTTTAAGTTTTTTAATCACATTTTTATCCTCAATAATTACAAAACAATTCTGTTAAGAGGTAATATGGGTTCAAATACAAATTGGCCTATACAATAAAACTTGCAAGCCCAAAGAAAACAACTTGATGGTATGATTGACTTGTATTGCACTTTAATGTTCAAAAATAAGGAAGTAAAACAAACAATTTTAAAAGGAAAATATCTTAAACAAAATAGCAGTATGTGCCCTGCTCCTGTTTTGATTCTTGTCTTGGTTACTACTCTGGACTTCTCAACACACACTGTGCCAATCTCTTGAAAATAACTATAAATTTGTAATGACAAATTTAAAAACTACCGGGTTTGCTTAAAAACCTTGACAACAAGTGTTAGACAAAGAGATATATCGGATTAAGAGTAGGAATAAGAAATTTATTGGATATAGTGTTAGGCCAAGAAATTGATAGGGATTTATTGTTTAACAAAAAATAAGTTCAGTTCAGAATAAGATCCATATTTTCTATAGACTTAAACCAACTCCATATTAGATCAAAAAGGTGGCCAATATTATTAAGAAATTGTAAGCCGTAAGCTTTCAAAGAATTAATAAAAAAGCTAAACAAGTAAAGAACATTCACAAAATCCTTGCTAGCTAAACTTCTGCCGCTTATTTGGACTTTTAACCGGGCACTTTTCGAGATATTTTTCCACTTTCACCAAACTCACGGTAACAGTGTGTCTGTGTGTGTAAGTAGTCACTTCTTCATAGCCAGGACACGCCTCACTTTCCCGTACTACCGTATTTTGCGTTAACATCACCGTCTGTTTATCTTCAGTGTTTATATTTAGATCGTGGGGAATCACTTCGGAAACTTTTGGAACAACACATTGACTGTTTTGCTCCATATGCAATTCATTATCATCATCTTCATAGTCGTCATAGTTTTCCGACCACTGATGATTCGTTTCCAATCCATGGCCGTTCTTAGCCACCAAGGTTCTTGTGGATCCAGGAGGCTGGTTTTTATTTTGAAGAATGCATATCTTCTTCCACAGTTTTAGTGTATGGGTTTTCTTAATTTCCATTTTTATCAGGTCCTATTGACAATAATTGAAAAAAGTATGTTAAACGATTAACAAATTCATAAATCAAACGCGTATATGTCATGACAAGTTCATTAACATACTTTTATAACATGTTATAAATTTCTGGAACTCTTTAAGGCACAATTATTCCTTTATGCGTGAAGAACTTTTAAAGGGACTTGTTCAAGGATTGATGGATTTGTTTCAGTAGGCAACTAAATGGAACAGTTTAACTCCATTATAATTATAAATAACAAGAGTACAATCTGAGAAAGAAAAAAAAAAAGGTAGTCCCCTTTGGGACTTAAACCATTGTCCATTGGATAAAAAGGCTATTGCCTTAACAAATTATTCAATCATTTTAATTTTGTAACACTTAAACTGGCAAATTTTCACTTTTACTTTGTGTCGCAGACTGCAAAGGCTACTCTGGGAAAACTCTTTAACCCTTTGCATGCTGGGAAATATGTCGTCAGCTAAAATGTAGTCTGCTGAATTTCTAAAATTAGCGATTTCTTTGATTTTTTTTCAAAGAATACTATCAGAATAGCAAACAGTTTGGATCCTGATGAGACGCCACGTTTTGCAAAGGCCTTCAAAATCCGGTTCCAGCGCTCAAAGGGTTAACCACATGCATTACACCATGTTTTCACAGAGCAAGGCTTTAATGATTTGTGACAATGGGACTCTATTGCATACCTCTTCAGTGATAGAGGCCAGCTGTTGTACAGTGGAGATCTGGTGCTCCTTGAACGTGTCTATGTACTGCTTCAGACCCTGAATGGCCAACCACCTGCAACCAATGCCATACCAACATGATAAGCAAGCTGTCAAACATCTGTGACAGTAAACAAATGTTCGTTCAAGGTTATTTATTATACTCAAATTAAATAATTAATGCTGTTTAGTGTTCATAAACATTTTTTATTATAATATTTTTATTATTGTTTAAGTGTATTATTAGATACACAGATCTGGCTCACAATTTTGAGTCAAATTAATAGTGCATATGGTGTCCGTCTAACAACAAGGAGTGCATCGGTTCCATCCTGTTGGATCATTCTTACTATCTCCCCAAACTAGGCAAAAAGCAACCAAGCCAAGAAACAGACCCTGGAGCGTCCAAATTTGCCTCATGCAACCCAATAAAGTCTGGGTATTTGGTATCTCTATGTTAAGTTCATAATAATAGTTAGATTTGTTTCATGAGGTATTTTTCTATATTAACTAAGCTTTAACTTGACCCACTCCATATACAATCCTAGGTTCGGTCTGGATATACGGTATTTACATATTAAATTTCATTACATGAACACAATTTGTTCTTTAGCAATTTAGCACAATCCATTTTGCTAAGTTTAGTAACAGTGACCTTGACCATCTATTTCAAACACAATTCAAAGCTAGGTTTTGATTCAAGGCTCTTAATTTTGATAAATTTTAAACAAAAGTTACCAAACTTGGCATATGAAGTCATTTGAATATTGGGAATAAATTTAATAAAGTTTGATTGAAATCCTTAAGTCATTTCTAAGAATCTAGCTTAAAGAAAGACTTAAACAACGTAGCTTTCCTGCCGACGCCAGGAAAAATGATAGAAAAGCTCACCTTTCTTCGAAAAGTTGAGCTAGTTCTAAATCATTGTGGCAGAATACACATTACACAATACAATTTTCAACAGAAGTTCTTCACATAGGTAACAACATACTCTTCGATAGTTTCATCTGTTTGCACGTCCTCTTCTACAGCAGGACTTTCCTGCACACTGCTGATATCTGCAGGACCCAGTCTTGTGGCAATGAACTCAGCATGCTGAAATAGAATGGAGAATATATTCTATAACAACTTAAAATTGAATTGCACTCTGGGAAAACAGGATTAAATGCGTGTGCGTAAAGTTTCAACCACAGGCTAATCAAGGACGACACTTTCTGCCTAAACTGGATTTTCGTCAAGAAGTCTTCCTTCAAATGAAAAATATCATAAAAGTGGAAAGTGTTGTCCCTGATTAGCCTGTGTGGGCTGCACAGGCTAATCTAGGATGACACTTTACCCACATGCATTAAACCCCTTTTTTTGCAGAGCGAGACTCAATTTCAAGGGTTTAAAGCAGGAGTTTCATTAAGTTTCACTATAGGCAGGCATTTTTCACAAAAAGGAGGGGAATTTAGGTTAATGTTTACTTAAGCTGACTAGATACATGTTTTTAATATTTTGTAAAAAAAAGCATGTCGATTAACCCTGTAGGGCTTAATAGAAATGTAAACTAGTGTTAGTGTTAAACATTCCTTTATTAGATACATTTGTGTCATGTTCAATTCTTGATTTGTGATTGTGGTAAGTTTTTTTATTTATTTGTAACCAATGAAAACTATATGAGACATTGCCTGAGACTATAGAAAAAAACTGACGCTGCATTCATTAAATGCTGATACCCTCTAGGTCGCAATCCTAGTCAGTATCGATTGAATGCCCCTCCCCCCCCTCCCCCCCATTGAATAAGTCTTATTACAAAACAAGATAACAAAAATGGTCAAAATAGAGTCAGTTTATGTGGGAGAGACTTGATATATAATATCCATGCAAGTATCAAAACGTTATAGCAAGTGGTATTGATGTTAGAAGAAGAACGTCATTTTGAGTTTAACAAGAATTTGGACATTCTGAATTAGTCTAAGTAAGAAAGAAGGTCATTGTCAAGGTAACAATGAGGTCAGGTGATGTGGGTGTGTAATTCAGTGTCCATAGGTTTAACCTAGTATGGACATCTGAACGAACTAATGGACAGACCAATCGCAATATGCCTCTGGGCATCAGTAGATGCTGGTGGCATAAAAACTTATAAATACTTTAAAACAAGAGATGTGTTTGTCAGAAACACAATGCACCCTACTGCGCCGCTTTGAAATAAAATTTCTATTTATCATTTGGCAGGTTTAGAAATTATCTCCCTTTAAAGCTTATTACTTCCCTTGGATTTTGCTTTTTGACCTTTGACCTTGAAGGATGACCTTGACCTTTCACCACTCAAAATGTGCAGCTCCATTAGATACTAATGCATGCCCAATATCAAGTTGATTTCTTCAATATTGCAAAATTTATGACCAAACTTTAACCAAGGTTAAAGTTTTTGGTTAAAGTTTGTGGACAGACAGAATGACAGACAGGCAAAACACAATATACCCCCTCTTCTTCGAAGAAGGGGGCATAAAAAGATCCCAATTACAATTTTTTGACACTGTACAGGGGTAGCTCATTTGCTAATTAACAAGCAAATTCGTAGAATTGATATTCCCCGCAACATATATTTTGTTTAAGGATGGGTGCAAATCGGACGGATGAACATACTGACAGATGGACGGACAACACCAACCAAGTTTCAATGAAATCCCCCAAAGCACTTCTAAGATATGGCTCCGGACACAAAAGTGCCGGATAAATCCATTTCCATAATGAATAATTCATCTAATTTGTGACCTTTGACCTAAATGTGGGACAACACCAACCAAGTTTCAATGAAATCCGCCAAAGCACTTCTAAGATATGGCTCTGGACACAAAAGTGCTGGATATATCCATTTCCATAATGAATAATTCATAAATTTTGTGACCTTTGACCTAAATGTGTGACCTTGACCTTAGCAATTAGGATTATGGGTGTTGAATGTGAAGCACCACAAGATGTTTGAGAACAACTATGGCAAGTTTCATGGCTCTGGCTCANAATGAAATCGCCAAAGCACTTCCAAGATATGGCTCCGGACACAAAAGTGCCTATAATAAGCATTTTTTCAAGATACAAAGGGCCATAACTCGGTTATTAACAGATGGTGTACAATGCCATTTGGTGTGCATCATCCTCTTATCCATATATATACTCGTACCAAGTTTCAATGAAATCCGCAAAAGCACTTCCAAGATATGGCTCCGGACACAAAAGTGCCGGATGGACAGCCGGACAGACGGACGGACAACGCCAAAACAATATCCCTCCGCCTCTGGCGGAGGATAACAACAACATGGATTTCTAGTGCAGGGCTATTTCCATGAACCACTTGGGTTGATGCCTTCATGTTTTAATGCATATGCATAACAACTTAAAATTGTTGTTAACCCTTCCCCACTCAAAAGCAAAGTGAAAATTGCTTTATGCAACCAGCATAAAACCAGAACAGCCTGCGAGTAACTCGCAGTCAGTTCAGGTTTTATGCTGTTTGCTGCTCATCAGTATCTTAGGGTTGAAAATGAAGCCTTTAAAACTTGAATCTACATAGTAAGTAATGTCTTTCATTTCATTTGATTTTCTAAAGGACTACAAACCGATCAAAATGCGTATCTGAGTGGTAAAGGGTTTAACCCTTTGCATGCTGGGAAATTTGTCGTCTGCTAAAATTTTGTCTGCTGAATTTATAAAATTAGCATTTTCTTCGATTTTTTTTTAAGACCACTATCAGAATAGCAAACAGTTTGGATCCTGATGAGACGCCACGTTCTGTGGCGTCTCATCTGGATCCAAACTGTTTGCAAAGGCCTTCAAAATCCGGTTCCAGCGCTTAAAGGGTTAATTGTTGATAAACGATGGTGCAATAGTTTGTGTTATATAAACCCTACCTCTGGATGATATTTGTGCTCGCCAGATATTGTGACATACGCCTGTACAAGTTTATCGTCAGGTTCCAGGGGCCTCTTTCTGATCTCTTCTATCAATGCTCTTTTGCCTGCCAGAGTGACAGGTTCCAAAATCTGTGGAGAAAGACATTTTTACTGGGCCAGCTAACTCAATTGGAAGATCCCTGGACTACAAATCCAAGAGTCATGGGTTTGATGTCTGGCCCAGCTTTATAAACAAAATCAAACATATGAAGTAATTTTTAATTCATTGCAAACATATTTTAAGTTTATAATACTGTTACTGGGTGGCATTTACATGCACAAGCTATCATAAATTGATACACTTTGGCATGTGACATTATGCACAGGAATAGTCCAAGGTTGATGAAAAAGTTATTATATTGTTAAGGTGTCTCTTTTTGGGACATTGTCGTTTAGGAATATAGAAATGTTCTAACAAGGAAAAAATGAATTATTTTTCAGAGTGCAAAAACTGAGAGTAATTCAGAGTTATTAACAGATTACTTAAAAAGAAGGCAATGGGTCCTAAGGAGCTCACCTGAGAGCCAAAGGAACTAGACTATTCTGAAAAAATGCACGCTGATTCATGAAGATTGGAGCGAAACAGTGACCGAAACAGTGACTTTTAACATGTTTTTTTTATAATTGACCTAGTGACATAGTTTTTGAGCTCATATGACCATGTTTCAATCTCTGCCAAGATTTCATTGAGAGAAATGTTCTGACCAAGTTTAATGAAGATTAACCAATAAATGTGGCTAATATAGCGTCAAAAAGTTTTCACTAGAGCCATATACGGAAAACTGCAACGCCCCCAGCAGCTATGTTTTTCAACGAACCATAACCATTTTCAAACTCAGCCGAGCTATTGTTAGAAAAAAAGTTCTGATCAAGTTTCATAAAGATTGGATAATAAATGTGACTTCTTGTGTGTTAACAAGGTTTTACTTTAGCCATATAAGGAAAAATGCCACGCCCCCTGGAGGCCATGTTNTTGCTATTCTGATAGTATTCTTTGAAAAAAATCAAAGAAAATGCTAATTTTTAGAAATTCAGCAGACAACATTTAAGCAGACGACAAATTTCCCAGCATGCAAAGGGATAACCTAGAGAGAAAGAGACTAAGGAGGAATTTGAATTTTTCATAGGTGCTTGAAAATATATTACTTGTCTTGCTTTTTCTCAGGTTTCATTTATAATTATGACATTGAGTCCAATCATTAAAGAATGTCAGGTCATGTGAAAGTGATACCTTAGTATTGCCTCTGAAGTTGTAAAGTAATTTAGACACAACATTGCACTGGAATGTTTACAAGTTATTAATTAAGCTTTCACGAATGTCAGAAAAAAATCAGAGAAAAAATATGAAGATAATTGACTGGATTAAGTAGTTTTAAACATGCTGTTTAACCAAAAATATGATTTACTTACCTTTTTAATTTTGTTTAGTATAATTGCTAAAATAATTAAGTAAATATATTTATATAATTGAGTCATGAAACTGATGATGACATTCAGTTTGTTTTAAAGGTAACTAGAATGATTTCAGAAACATCATTAACACACTACACCACTTTGTCAGCTATTTTTAAGGGCTATTAACTCAGGAATCTGAGAGTCACTGGGGATAAAAAGTGTCTTGAACGACTACACTGGTTATGATGTATTTTAACTGTCAATTTAATTGCTTAAGAAGTATTTTGTTACACAAACTTTTTTAACATTTTTTGCAGTCAGACAGACAGATGGACCAATGAACAAACCAACCAACACAGTGACTCCAACATACTCCCTCCCTAATACACAAGGATTAGAGCTAAGAGCTATCATCTACGATAACCTTCTCAACCATGAACAATTAGAAACAAGAAAAAATTGTTTAAATGCATATACACATATACTTACATCTGATTGTTGCTGTAAGCTTCCATAACAACATTCGTAGATTTCATACTTTATTTTTACAAATGGCATGCCACAAAATGGGATATGAACACGACCCCTGCGGTCTTGAAAGATAATCTTGACTTCTTTTGCGGAAACCAAATCTGAAAGAATAAGCAGATGTTCAAATGACTAACGTTAATGGAAAAAATAAAAACATCTTATTATTTATATTTATGTTTTGCAGCACATAATTAAACAAGAACATCAGCAGAACTTTTTGAATGATCACCAAACTTGAACTATGAGTCATGCCTTTGACCTGACCCAGCGACGCGTTCATTAAGTCGAAATTTTGATAACAAGCTTCTGGATGCTGGAGGAAAACAACTGAAGTTTGTCAAACGCAGTTCAGACTAGATTTCAAAGTAAATAAAGCGTCTGCATACATTTTCTATGAATACGTTTTCAATCTGACTTAATTCAGAGTGTTTTGTGCGTGTACTTGTAAAGTGTCTGTACTCTCAGTTTCTAAGACAATGTATAATAAAAATGTCTTTAATAGGTTGAAACACATCTGAGATTGTTTTGCGTCAAAATCACAAACTTTTTCCAATCAAGTAGGCAAGAGCCAATATCTGCCAAGTCAGTTGTGAAATTGATTCAGTTTGAAACTGTGTATGCATCAGCTGAAGTTAAGGAAAGACATTATGGAAAGTCTGTGAGTAAAAAACATGTCATACAAGGAATAAGTCAAATCACAGAAGTAAAGCAGCAAAGACTATGATTTATGCATAACTTATTTCACCCGAAATAAAATCACCCTATTTTTCAAATGCAATTGCTTTAAAACCCGATTTCCCAATAATTATCTGAGACACTGCAACCTTGTATGCTAGTCCATATAAACGGACTCCCAGAGCCTTTGATGATTTTTGCTGTGGCAGCTCTGTGAGTCCATATGCACCCCTTCATAAACACAAGTGCAGTTCTCGGCAGCTGATCAGTGCGCAACCTTAAACAGACGTTGTTTGTGACAAATTTGGAAAAGCAATGAATAAAGTTAAAAAAATGTTAAATAAACCTGAATGGCAACCTACGGAAGTTATCCTAAAAGCATGCACCTTAAAAAACACAACGATGTTTCAACACACTATTCTTGTTGACATTTTTATATTGTTATTTTGAACAGTAAAAGTATTCGAAAATCGTTATTGACTTAGGCTACATCGTAAATCAAGATGAGCAAAAGATTGGTGTACTGCAACTAACCGATAGCGACACTTTAAGTCCGCAACATTACAACTGTTTTCCAATATGGTGGATAGAGCATATGAAGATAAATTAAATTAATAAAAAGCAATTATTTCTTGCATTAATGGTACCATTTGCATGAGTTTGTGGTTAAGACAGATAAACGTTGATAAGTTTTTGCAGATTCAGTGTTCCTTAGCCCTTTCATTTGGTTATCAAAGTTTGCACCTTTGGAAAATAGATGGCGCATAACAACTCTCAGCAATCCTTTGGGTTATAAAGCTGAGAGTTGAATTATTGCAACTAGGACTAGTAGTAGTAGGACTGTAGTAGGAGGTGACAGGTCCTGGGACCATTTAGTCCATAAAAAATATCACTGAATTCACGTTTAATATCTCATTTATTAGACTAGCTACCTTTTTTAGCAGTGCTCCAGCTAAGCCTAAATTGAAGGGCGACCCGCCCTGCCCTCCCGAACCTCCGCCCTGCCCTTCCTAGGGCCCCCCTTCCCTTAAAAAAAAAAATTTTTTTTTTACAT